>JAJPUD010011418.1:37723-51051 GCA_023553655.1 Myrmecobius fasciatus | reverse complement strand
AAATTGCCATATACATATCAGACCATAAGAGAAGATTCAATATCAAATACATTTCCATTTCAAGAAAATCTATATAATAAATAATACACATTGTTTTCAAAGCTGCCCAGCCTTTCTTTGCTCTCTTGATTTTTCTCTGTGCACTCTTTACTGCACTCTTTTCCTCTACTCCTACCCTAAAGAAAGCTTACGATTAAGTGTTGATACATATATCTCTCTGTATATAAACAGATGTTCATAAACATACACATATACATATATGTCTGCAAGACCGTATAATGCTTATTTCCACCTGTTTTCTATTTCTATTTCTCTGAAATGGATAGCATCTTCTCTCAAAGGTCTAAGTTTTTCCATGTTTTTCTAAATCAATTATCTAATCATTTCCTACACACAGCAACATTCCCACTTTATCACATTCTGAGAAAGTATTTATGAAAATTTTTCTCCAATTTTCTGCATTCTTTCCAAATAATCTTTACTTGGGTCTTTGGGTATATAGAACACTGTGATACTATGTTTGCTCTTATATGTTATACACCTAATTTATTCCAGTGAGTCATCTATTTTTTAATTAGTACCAAACTGTTTTGATGATTACTGCATTGTAGTATAGTTGAGATTTGGCACTGCCAAGTCTCCTTTATTCTCACCTTTTATCATGATTTTTCTTGAGATGTTTTTACTTTTTGGTCCCGCAGATAGATTTGAATGGGATAGATTGGATGAAATTTTCTCAGTATTGAGACTAGGCATAAGTCACATGATCCCTAGATCCAGTCTTGAATCCTGGGTTATAGGGAGTCATGTGGTCTCTAAAAGTTAGATCCTCAAGGAGTCACACCCACAGGAAGTGATGTGACCTACAAGAAGCAGACAACATTGGTCAAAGATGGTTACTTCCTTTTGGTCTGTCCAATGAAAGGCTTGGGTCTTTTCCTATTTAACCAGCTGTTCTACTTCCAACTGACCAGGTTCAGGTGGGAGTGATGATGGTTCCCAGCTGTGTGTCTGGGCCTCTCTCTGCAGGGATTAAAAAAATGCTTTCTTCTTGTACGTGAAGATATCTCTGATTAGTTAATTTGGGGAAGGGGTCTAGCACCTGTCCCACACAGATTTTATAATTTCTTTTTTCTAGTATAAGAAAATAATCCTTTGGAAATTGGTTAGTTTGACTGGTATGACATTGAAAGTAAAATAATTTAGGTAGTATTAGGAAAGAAGGAAGGAAACAAGTTTTTATTAAGCTGCCTCTATTTCAGTCTGACTTTTTAAATTTTTTTTTACTATATTGGTTTGGCTTATTTATCTTCAATTAATATTTCTACAACTCCTTAAGTCTATTGAATGTTTACATACATAATGCATACATACATTCATATACATACATAATGAAATTTCTTTTTCTTTTTTTAATTAAAGCTTTTTATTTACAGAGCATATGAGTGATTTTTCTACATTGACCTTTGCAAAAAAATTTTTTGTTCCAAATTTTTCCCCTCCTTCCCTCCACCACCACCCCTAGATGACAGGTAGTCTAATACATGTTAAATATGTTAAATTATATGACAAATCCAATATATGTATACATATCTATACAGTTATCTTATTGGCCAAGAAACATCAGATCTAGAAAGAAAAAAAAAAAAACTAAGAAGGAAAACAAAATGAAAGCAAATATTCACAGAAAGCGTTAAAATGCTATGTTGTGGTCCACACTCAGTTCCCTCAGGCATCTCTCTGGATGTATATGACTTTCTTCATTGCTGAACAATAGACACTGGTTTGAATCACCTCATTGTTGAAGAGAGCCATGTCCATCAGAATTGATCATCGTATAGTCTTGTTGCTGTGTATAATGTTCTCCAGATTCTGGTGATTTCACTCAGCATCAGTTCATGCAAGTCTCTCCAGGCCTCTCTGAAATCATCCTGCTGGTCGTTTCTTACAGAACAATAATATTCCATAATATTCATATACCATAATTTATTCAGCCACTCTTTAATTGATGGGCATCCATTCAGGTTCCAGTTTCTAGCCACTACAAAAAGGGCTGCCACAAACATTCTAGCACATGTGGGTCCCTTTCCTTCCTTTAAAATCTCTTTGGGAGATAGGCCCAATAGAAACACTGCTGGGTCAAAGGGTATGCACATTTGATAAATTTTTGAGAATAGTTCCAAATTGCTCTCCAGAATGGCTGGATCCGTTCACAGTTCCACCAACAATGTATCAGTGTCCCAGTTTTCCCACATCCCCTCCAACATTCGTCATTATCTTTTCTTGTCATCTTAGCCAATCTGACAGGTGTGTAGTGGTATCTCAGAGTTGTCTTAATTTGCATTTCTCTGATCAATAGTGATTTGGAGCACCTTTTCATATGACTAGAAATAGTTTCAATTTCTTCATCTGAAAATTGTCTGTTCATATCCTTTGACCATTTATCTATCAGAGAATGCCTTGAATTCTTATATATTTGCGTCAATTCTCTATATATTTTAGAAATGAGGCCTTTATCCGAACCTTTGAATGTAAAAATATTTTCCCAGGTTATTGCTTCCCTTCTAATCTTGTCTGCATTCGTTTTGTTTGTACAAAAACTTTTTAACTTGATATAGTCAAAACTATCTATTTTGTGATTAATGATGATCTCTACTTCTTTGGTCACAAATTCCTTCCTCCTCTACAGATCTGAGAGGTAATCCATCCTATGTTCTTTTAATTTGTTTATATCATTATTTATGTGTAGATCATGAATCCATTTCGACCTTATCTTGGTCTACAGTGTTAGGTGTGGGTCAATGCCTAGTTTCTTCCACATTAGTTTCCAATTTTCCAGCAGTTTTTGTCAAATAGTGAGTTTTTATCTCAAAAGCTGGGATCTTTGGGTTTATCAAACACTAGATTACTATAGTCATTGCTTATTTTGTCCTGTGATCCTATCCTATTCCACTGATCCACTACTCTGTTTCTTAGCCAGTACCAAATGGTTTTGACGACCACTGCTTTATAATATAGTTTTAGATCTGGTATAGCTAGGCCACCCTCATTAGCTCTTTTTTTTTTTTTTTTATCATTTATCCCCTAGAAATTTTTGACCTTTTTTTTTTTTTTTTCCAGATGAATTTTGTTGTTATTTTTTCTAGGTCAGTAAAATAATTTCTTGGGAGTTTGATTGATGTAGCACTAAATAAATAGATTAGTTTAGGTAGTATTGCCATCTTTATTATATTCACTCTACCTATCCAAGAACACTTGATATTTTTCCAATTGTTTAGATCTGACTTTATTTGTGTGGAGAGTGTTTTGTAGTTTTGCTCATATAGATATTGACTTTGCCTTGGCAGATATATTCCCAAATATTTTATACTATTGAAAGTTATTTTAAATGGAATTTCTCTTTGTATCTCTTGCTGTTGGATTTTGTTAGTGATGTATAAAAATGCTGATGATTTATGTGGATTTATTCTGTATCCTGCAATTCTGCTAAAGTTGTGGATTAATTCTAATAGTTTTTTAGTTGATTCTCTAGGGTTCTCTAAGTATACCATCATATCATCTGCAAAGAATAATAATTTGGTTTCCTCATGACCTACTCTAATTCCTTTAATCTCTTTTTCTTCTCTTATTGCCAAAGCTAGCATTTCTAATACAATATTGAATAGTAATGGTGATAGTGGGCAACCTTGTTTCACCCCTGATCATACTGGGAATGGTTCTAGTTTATCACCGTTACATATGATGCTAGTTGTTGGTTTTAAATAGATGCTACTGACTATTTTAAGGAAAAAGTCTATTTATTCCTATATTCTGTAATATTTTTAATAGGAATGGATGTTGGATTTTATCAAATGCTTTTTCTGCATCTATTGAGATAATCATGTTTTTTTGTTAATTTGGTTATTGATACAGTCAATTATGCTAATAGTTTTCCTAATATTGAACCATCCCTGCATTCCTGGTATAAATCCTACTTGGTCATGGTGTATTATTCTGGGGATGATTTTCTGTAATCTCTGCTAATATTTTATGTAAGATTTTTGCATCAATATTCATTAGAGAGATTGATCTATAATTTTCTTTCTCTGTTTTTGTTCTACCTTGTTTAGGCATCAGTATCATGTCTGTGTCTTAAAAGGAATTTGATAGGAGTACTTCACTCCCTATTTTTTCAAATAGTTTATATAATATTGGAGTTAATTGTTCTTTAAATGTTTGGTAGAATTCACATGTAAATCCATCTGGTCCTGGGGATTTTTTCTTAGGGAGTTGATTGATGACTTGTTCTATTTCTTTTCCTAAAATGGGACTATTTAAATAATTTATTTCCTCTTCTGTTAATCTGGGCAATCTATATTTTTGTAGATATTCCTCCATTTCACTTAGGTTATCAAATTTATTGGCATAAATTTGGGCAAAGTAACTCCTAATTATTGCTCTAATTTCCTCTTCACTGGTAGAAAGTTTTCCCTTTTCATTTTTGAGACTAAGAATTTGATTTCCCTCTTTCCTTTTTCTGATCAAATTAACTAGAGATTTATCTATTTTGTTGGTTTTTTCATAAAACCAACTTTTAGTTTTATTTATTAATTCAATAGTTTTTTTTTACTTTCAATTTTATTGATTTCTCCTTTTATTTTTAGGACTTCAAGTTTGGTATTTGATTTTTTAATTCATTTTTTTAAAGGTGTGAGGTCTGGGGTGGGGGGCAGCTAGATGTCTCAGTGGATAGAGTACCAGCCCTGAAGTCAGGAGGACTTGAGTTCAATTCTGGCCTCAGACACTTATCACTTCCTAGCTGTGTGACCCTGGGCAAGTCACCTAACCCCAATTGCCTCAGCAAAAAAAAAAAAAAAAATGGTTTGAGGTCTATTTAAGACAAAGGAGGGTCAGATGCTTTAATTTGCCCTGGGGCAGTTCTGCTGATTGAGTTATTTCAGGTGCTGGGCAGTTCTGCTGATTGATTGATTGCTTTAGGGTGCTGTGTAATGGTAGCTATTTTCAGGGGTTCAGTGGTTCACAATCTACCCTTCACAAAAGGCAGATCTTCCAAACCACCTGCTTACAATCAGGACAGATTGGCCCAAGAGGCCCACAGAAGACTCCCAGGTGTGTGGAAGCCACAATGCTTGACTCCTGCTCCCTTGCTCTGACTCCTGCTCCAGCTCCCCGCCCTGGTCTCCCTGTGCTGCAGTCTGGGTTTGGCAGACCACCCCTCTGCCCAATTGAAACAGACCTGTTTTGAAGTTCTTCCAGGGTATCTTCTTCTAGAAATGTGTTGTACTCCAGATATTGTGGATTCTTTGACTTCAAAACCAGTCTAGAGGTTTCATCTGTTGTTGGTTTGAGGGAAAGTTAGAGAAGGTTACAGAGACTCCTGTCTGCTCTCCACCATCTTGGCTCCATCCCTGGAAGTCCATAATGAAATTTCTTTATGTCTTCTTGTTGAGTTTGGTTGGCCAATATAAATATTGTTGATTTATGTGTATTTATTACATGATTTTCAATTTCATTGAAACAATTAAGTTAATTTTTCAATCAACTCTTTTGGGTCCTGACATTCCAAGAATAATTTAGACATGCTGAGGAATGGAAGCTTTACCTGTGTTCTCTACTCATGTGTCTCACTACCTATATTTTTTCAGTTTGAGATCACTTGGACTTTTTATTTTAAAGCTTTTTGGGGAATGTCTTGAGTCAACTGTTTTTGCTATATAACATTAGTAAATACCTTTAAAAAAATCTAATCAAATCTACTTGATAATGAGCATAGAATTGAGACGGCAAAGAGTGTGATTGCTGTCAGCAAGACAAATTCAAATCTGGCCTGAGGTACTAGCTAGTTGTGTGACTTTAGGCATGTGCTTAAATACTATCTGCCTCAGTTTTTTCAACTATAAATCTCACCTTCCAGTGTTGTTGCAATGATCAAATTAAATATTTTTAAAGTGCTACATAAGTGTTAGTTATTATTATTATTATTGAGGCAAATAAATGGAAGTTCTAAAAACAGCCTTTAGTTTTCCTTCTAGAGGTGACTCAGTGATTAGAATACTGGACCTGAGTTCAGGAAAACCTTAATTTTTTTTTCTGAGGTAATTGGGGTTAAGTGACTTGCCCAGGGTTGGGCAGCTAGGAAGTATTAAGTGTCTGAGCCCAAATTTGAACTCAAGTCCTTCTGACTTCAGGGTTGACATTCTATCCACTGCACTACCTAGTGCCCCAAGAAAACCTTAATTCAAATCAGACCTTAGACACTTACTACATGCTCCTTTAGCATCTGTTGGCTCAAGTTTCTTCACTGATAAAATACAGATGGGACAACTAGGTGGTGCAGTGGATAGAACACCAATCCTGAAGCCAAGGAGGACTTGAGTTCAAATCTGACCTCAGATATTTAATACTTTCTAGCTGTATGACCCTGGGCAAGTCACTTAACCCCAATTGCCTCAGCAAATATATATATATATATATAATACAGATCATAAAAGCACCTACTTCCCTAAGTTATTAGGAAGATCAAGTGAGACAATATTTTAAAAATGTTTAACACAATGTTTAGAGTGTAGTAGATGCTACTATGGGAGTAAATAATGTCTTCTCCCAAAATATATGAATACAATTTGGGGAAGAGCTCTCAGAGAGTCAAATAAGAGAGACACAGCAGGATAAAAAATTCTAATCACAAAGCTGAGTCAAATGCTTAATTACAGAAACACATATCCCACTGGAGTCTGTCACTCTAGATAGCTGAAATAGTGTGTTAGCACGAGCTCTTCAGACCTGGGACCCTTGCAGGTGCAAAAACTGAGCAGGAACTCACCAAAGAGTGTGCACCAGCAGAGAGCAAGCAGGAGGTTACCACTAGAGGGCGAAAATGGAAGCCATTTGCTTCACACTTTTGTGTGCAGGAGGAGCAGACCTACTTAAATGACAAGACCCTGGGTTGATTTTTTGGAGCCCCATTTGTGAGCATGAAGCCAACTGCTGTATAGCATCTATTGATTCAGGTCTAACCACATGTTTGGCTCTCGTGTCAATGATTGCATTCAAGTCACCAGAGACCCTGAGAGCAGTTAGTCTGGATTCTCTTCCCAACCTCATTGCCCAATAAAATCCACTAATGAAAAGAGACCTGGGTTGCAAGTCAGGAAACTTGGATTCTAATTCTAATTCTAACCCTTATTTTCTGGTGAGATCTCAAGCAAATTTATTTCATTTCTCTTTGGCACTTATTTTTTTCCTCTGTAAAGTGAAGATCTAAATCTTGGTTCTGTTTCCCTTCCCTGTAAGAAGCACAAAATGGCAGTAAAACAAACACTGTACAAAGGTAGTAACTGTTATAGCACTTATAATTAATAGTATTATTATTATGCACCTTCCCCCCATTTGCCCCTCCTCATTCAAAATAGATTGCACAGGGAAGATATACTGGAGTTGTTTCCTTGGAAGAAGAGGTTGGGTTGCTGCCATTCAGGAGTACGAGAGGGGTGAGATGATGAAGTTCATGAGGCTCTTATATTTTTTTGGCTACCCTTTTGGGGGCGGCAAGCTCATAGATTCGGGGAGATGGCTCTGCCCTCATAGCAGCCATTGAGATATAGTAGGGGTCGTGGCCCTCGTTGTAATCTCTCCGCTCTTTAGGTTTGGCCAAATACAGAATCCGTTTACTGGCCACAGCATTCTTGGTCCCATGTGAGATCACCCAGGAGCAGGGCTTGTCATAGGTGTAGTTATTGGCAAGTATCTTGGGCACTGAAAAAGCAGACAAGAAAAAGAATTGGGTTAGTTTTAGGCATAACTGTGGGCTAGACTAAAGGAAGAAGATTTAAGGAAGTAGATGCCTATAGGTTCAATAATTTGGAACTATATTGTTGAATCAGTTGGGAAGAACTTTGATACTTGATTTGTCCAACTCCTCCATTTTTCAGATGGATAAATTAATGAGGGGAGGAGCTGGGGGATTGACCAAGGTCTCAGTTTCTTCATCTGTAAAATACAGGGATTGATCTAGATGACCTCCAAAGTCCTTTCCAGTTCTAAAGACTTGATTTTCTAAGGTCAAATAGGTAATAAACAGCAAAGCAGCAACTCCAACCCAGATTGTCTGATAAGACCCATGGAAATAAAGGTGAAGAAAGAGAGTGTTTAAGAAATGAGGAACAGCAAGCGCAAAGACAGGGAGACAATTAATGGAGTGTCATGAAGTATGAGGAATAGTAAGAAGGCAAGTGTCGGGGCAGCTAGATGGTGCAGTGGATAAAGCGCTGGCCCTAGAGTCAGGAGGACCTTAGTTCAAATCCAGTTTGAGACACAACACGTCTAGTTGTGTAAACCTGGACAAGTCACTTAACCCCAATTGCCTTGCCAAAAATAAATAAATCAATAAATCATAATGAAATTAGAAAAGTAGGTTAAAGCCTAAGCAGAAGAGTTTATCAACTCTATCGAGAAGATAATAAGAAGCTACTAGGCTTTCTTGAGTTGGTGGTAACATGGTCAGACTGCCCAGATTTGAATTCAAGGAAGAATCTTCCTGATTATAAAACAGCACTCTATCCACTGTGCCACCTACCTGCCTTAGACCTAAACTTTAGCAAAAGTCACTTGGGATGTATTCCAAAAGGGATGGACTTGAGGTAAGGATATCAATTGGTTGATGACCGCCATGGTGCAGGTAGTCATGGTAAGAGCCTGAACTACCAAGGCATCCATATGAGTGAAGAAGAGGGATGTCATATGAGAAGATGTCATGGAAAGGAAGCAGAAACAACAAGATTTGGTAACAGAACATATAGGGTGAGTGGGAATGAGATATCAGAGATGATACTGAAGTTTTGAATCTGGGTGAAGGGCTAGTGGTATCCTTGACAGATGTGAGAAGTTGCACTGCTCCATTAATGGCTCCACCACAACTTTGTTATCTAAAATCCATTGGCCCTTTTTTCTGTTAGGCATTCTCCTACTCTGGTTTTTCCCTTCTGAGACTATTCTAAATATTCTTTTCTTCACAAACCATTTATATCACCTTTCAACAGAGGACCTTGTGTCCTATTTTAACAACAAAAAAGAAAGACCATACATCATGAATTTTCTCTTCACTCCCTCCCCCCAAATCCTGACTTCTTTCCATATTTCCTCTAATGGTAGAGGACACCATTATCTTTCATGTTAGTCAGGCTCAAAACCTCATTTGCACTCACACTCATCCCACATATCCACTCTCATGCCAAGTCTTGTTTTATTTCTATCTTCACAATATGTCTATCTCACATATATCCCCCTATCTCCATTCATTCAGTCACCACTTTGGTAGTGAAAGTTCCCTTCTTAGATTGCAATCTATTGGCTTTTTACCTTTTCATTTCCCCTTTCTTACCAAACCTTGCTCTACTTTCCTACAAGGACCCAATCCCCCAGATTCTTAGTTTTCTCCCAGGACATCAGCCCTTCACTAACCACTCTCTCCTCTTTTCCCCGTTCTGAATCCTTGGTGAACCAAGTAAACTTTACATGTCCTCTTCTCCCAAGTCTTTGACCCCCTTATATTACCTATTATGACCTGCCAAGCCTCAGCCTTGGATAACTCCCACTATCCATTGCTTTCATTCCTACACATATGCTGCTAAATAGACATGAAAAAAAAATCATAAAATTTTTCTGACTGGGTCCTCTATAAATTTCTTGTACATAACCTGAGCTAGCCTTCCTTGCTGCTGGGCAATCGGGCTACACTCTCCTAATTCACTGTCTCACTTCCTACAGTTTCTCTTTCAAATCTTTTCATTTTTCATGAAATCTTCTATGCCTCCCCTTTCCTGACCCTTTCAGGTAAGAACCTTGCCTCATATTTTACTAAAGAAAAAATGAGGCTATTTGCTTCCTCCTTCTTCTCATCTCACATCACCCAGATGCTTTCTGTCACCCTCTCAATGTCTTTCTCACAGGAAGCTATTCTCTTTGGCAGGGCTAATCCCTCCAAATGCTCAAATGATCTTATTTCATGCTGTCTCTTCCAAGAGCTTGCCATCTCTATCATCTTCACTATTTTTTTTATCTTCAATTTCTCCCTAATAGCTACTTCCTTACTACCTACAAAAATGTCCATATCGAGTGAAGTGAGCAGAACCTAAAGAAAATTGTTCACAGTAACCGCAACATTGTGTTATGATCAACTATGATAGACTTAACTCTTCTCAACAGTGCAGTGATCTAAGACAATTCCAATAGACTTGTGATGGAAAATACCATCCACATCCAGAGAAAGAACTGTGGAGTCTGAATGAGGATCAAAACTTTACTTTTTTCCCTTTTGTTTTGATTTTTCTTTCACCACGTGACTAATATAGAAATATATTTAAAATGATTGTATATGTATAACCTTTATCAGCTCGCTCACTGTCTTGGGTAGGGGGGAGGGACAGAAAGGAGGAAGAACAACTTAGAACTCAAAAATATAATAAAAAATAATGTTGAAGACTATTTCTATGTATAATTGAAAAAAATACTAAAGAAATTTAAAAACAAAAATGTCAATATCTCCCCATCCTCAAAAGACACTCCCTTGATCTTTCCATTCCTAATAGCTAACATCCCATATCTGTCTTTCTTTTGGTGGCTAAATCCCATGAGGCCAGTACTTTCCCTCTTCTGTGTTAACCCCTTAAAATCTGGTTTCTGACTTTATTATTCCACCAATACTACTCTCTTCAAAGTTACCTATGATCCCTTAATTGCCAGATCCAGATTTCTCTGTCTTATTCTCATTTTCCTCTGTGTTGTCTTTGATACTGCTGATCATCTCCTTGATGCTTTCTTCTAGGTTTTTGAGATAACTATCTCTTAATTCTTCTCCTACTTGTCTGACCATCCATCCCTTCTTAGTCTCTTTTGCTGAATACTCATCCAGGTTATGACTGCCAACCATGGATATCCCACAGAGTTCTTTTCCATGTCTTATTCTTTTCTCCCTTTATACTTGTTCACTTGGTGATTAGCTCCAATGAATTAAATTATCTCTATGCTCATGATTCTCAAATCTAAACCTAAACCTAAAAAAAAAAAACAAAACCCAAATCCAAACCCTAACCTTTCTACTGACCTCCAATCTCACATTATAAATATCTCAAAATAGATGTCCTGTAGACATCTTAAACTCAACATGTCTAAAACTGAATTTTTATTTATTTATTTTTTTTGCTTTTTGTTGAGGCAATTGGGGTTAAGTGACTTGCCCAGGGTCACACAGCTAGAAAGTGTCTGAGACCAGATTTGAACTCAGGTCCTCCTGACTTCAGGGCTGGTGCTCTAACCACTGTGCCACCTAGCTACCCCTGAATTTTTATTTTTACACCAAAATCCTCCCCCTTATAAATTCTTCTGTTACTGTTGGGAGCACAACTATTCTCCTACAAATCTTTCTCCATTCCAATTCAATCTCCATTCAAATGCTAACGTGAGTTTCCTAAAAAGTTCAGGTCTGACCATGTTGTCCCCTGTATTCAACTCAATTGTGATGGCTTTCAAACAGCTCCAAGATTATATAAAATCTTCTATTTGGCATTCAAAGACTTTAATAACCTTTCCCCATCTCTAGTCTTCCATCTTCCAGTCTTTTTATACCTTAGTCTCCTACAGATATTCTTTAATTCAGCGATAATATTTTCTCACTAATCCTTCCATTAAAACATTTCATCTTTTAGCTCCAGACATTTTCTTTGGCTGTCCCCCATGCTTGGAATTCTCTTTCCCCTCATCTCCCCCTCCTGGCCTCCTTGGTTCCTACAAGTCTGAACTAAAATTGCACTTTCTACACGCAAAAAACCTTTTCTACTCCCCCTTAACTTCAATGGCTTTCCTCTGTTATCTCCTATTTGTTCTCTATATATTTTTGTTTTTGTGCATACTTGTTTGCTTGTTGTCTCCCCACTAAATTGTTACCTCCCTAAGGTATCTTTTGCCTTTCTTTATGTATCCAGTGCGTGGCCCAGCACACAAAAGGCACTGTATAAATGCTCATTAATTCAGTGATTCATAAATGCTCATCACCTCACTCGTGGAATATTCTGGTGAGTCTTTGTGCCTTAAATCTTTTTTCACTCCATCCTTCACTCTGCTGCTAAAGTGATCTAACCCTGTGTGTAAGTTTGAGCATCTCACTTCCCTACTCTAAACTCCAATGGTTTTTTATTGTTTCCAATATCACCACCACTACCAAAAACAACAATAACAATAGCTAACATTTATATAGCATTCATATAGCATTTACTATGTGTTAGGAACTATGTGCTTTGCAATTATTATTTCATTTGGTCCTAACAAAAATCCTGGGAGATAAGTGCTATTATTCCATTTAACCGATGATGTAGCTGAGGCAAGCAGAGGTTAAGTAATTTCTGAGACTGAGATGTGAATTCAGGTCTTGACTCCAGGCCGTTCTGTTTGAGTCTTAAGGCTCTTCACAGCCTGCCCTTTACAATGTTCTTATACCTTATTCAAACTGTACCTCCCCTGTCCCCATCCAGTATCCTCTTCTATCTTTTCCCATGCACTGATCTTCTGTTTCCCTCACAGGACACTCCATCTCCAGACTCCAGGCATTTGCACTGGCTATCCCTCATTCCTGGGATGCTCTCCCTTCTCACCTCTTCCTCCTGATTTTCCTGACTTGCTTCAAGCCTCAGCTCAAAGACTCTTAGTTCCCAGTTCCATATCTAAGAAACACTTGACAGGATCTCCCCCATTCTCTCTTTCTTTGCTTCAATCTCTGGTGAAGTCCTTCTGTGAAGTAAGAGTCCCCAGTATTGTGGCCTCTGTCCTTTAAAAAGAATTCTAAAAATTTTTTTTTTACCAATCTTTTCCATTTTTCAGGGTCTATTTGTTGTTCTCCTTCCAATTTTATCCTTAAATGCTTTCAGAATGATTTGGCTTGGTCTCTCGCCATGTTTCCTATAAAGTTTTTAATACTGCTTCTGAGTTTATATTTTAAACCAGTCTTTCTTTGAAATCCATATCTTTCAACTTAGTAAGTTGATCAAATGTTTGCTGGCTGAGGTAATTTTTGGTGTCTTCATTGTTCATCTCGTTAAAGAGAATTTGCAAACCATCCTTCCATTTAGTGGCAACTTTTTTCTGTCTTCTGTTTTCATTTCTAGCAAGAATGTCAACACTGACATGATTCAGTCTCTCCATGGTATAGTCACTCCATCACTGGATAAAGAGCTCTTATTCACTCAACAGCTGTTAATGTTTATAGATAGTCCAAAAATTATGTGATTCTTAAGTGTCTGCTGCCTCCTTTTCTCACCACTGCAGAAGTGGAAGGGGGA
>JAJPUD010011418.1:0-20916 GCA_023553655.1 Myrmecobius fasciatus | reverse complement strand
CTTTTCCTTCTCCTCTGGGTCTAATTTCCTTATCTGTAAAATATTAAAGAGTAGAAAAACAGAGTGGACAAGGGGATTTTTTTTTTTTGAGGCAGTTGGGGTTAAGGGACTTACTCAAGGTCACACAGCTAGGAAGTGTTAAGTATCTGAGGTCAGATTTGAACTCAGGTCCTCCTGACTTCAGGGCTGGTGTTCTACCCATGTGCCACCTAGCTGCCCATGCAAAGAGATTTTTGAAAACCCTTTTAACTACAATATTCTAAGTTCCTATAGTCCATGGTAGAATGGAATTTGGGGCAGCTTCCTTCCTAGAGCCAGAATTTGGCTATGAGCATCCCTTCCCTTCCCAATCCTCCAACACCCCATCATCTTGTGACATTGTGGACAGCAGGGTGCACTGAGAGTTGGAGGAGTTGGATTCAAATCTTGGCTCACTCTCAATCATTTGCTATTGGACAGCCACTTCCTCAGAAAAATCAAGAAATATTAATTAAGCACCTATAATGTGCTTAGTATTCTGCTAAGTACTGGGATTACAAAGACATGAAAAGATATAATGGGAAATACAATGTGCAAATGAAATGTATACAGAATAAATTGGAGATAATTAAATAGATAGTTCTAATCATCAGTAAATATATAATTCTGTGTTCCTGGCTCCAGGAAGGAAATTCTAGCCCTTTCCCCCTCGAGTTTTGCCCTGTGTTTCCTGTCTCCCTTCTATTTCTCTTCCTCCTCTCTCTTCCTCTCCTCTCAAAGGAGAGTTCTCCTTTTATTCTGCTCCTTTCCTTTAACAGTATCTCTTTTGCCACTCTTGTCTCCAATCTCCTCTTTCTTTCTCCTTTCCTGTCCTTGTTTCTCATCTCCTTTCCCTGTCCTTTCTCCTCTTTTTTCCTCTCATTTCCTCCATTCATCTTTCCATTTCTTTTTTCTTCTCTTCTATCTCCTCTTTTACTTTGCCCCCTCTCCCCTCTCCTTCTGCCCCACCTCCTATTCCTATTTCTTCTTCCACTCTCTTACTCACCTCTCTCCTTTCCTCTCCTTCCCACTCTCTTCAATTCTATTTTTTCCCTTTCCTCCACTCCTCTCTTCTTTCTCTCCTTCTCCCCTCTTTTCTCTTTTCTTCCTCTTTCTGTCATTGCTCTCTCCTTTCCCATTTCTCTTTCCCTCTCCCATGTCTCCATCCCTCTTTCCCCTTTCTCCTTATCTCTCCTCTCCCCTTTTCCTTTCTCCCTCCTCTATCTTCTCTTTTTCCTTTTCACCTATCCTCTCAGCTCTCTTTTCTACTCTCCTTTCACTTTCCTTCCATCTCTTTTCTTTTTCTCTCCTCTTTTCACTTCTCTTCTCTCTCCCATTATTACCCCACCACCTTTTTCTATTTCTATTCATCTCTTCTCCCTTCTTTCTTCCTCTTCTTCCTGTTTTCCTTCTGTCTCCCATCATCTTCTTTCCCTGGTTCCTCTTTTCTTCTCCCAGGATTCCATATGATATTTATTGACTGTTAGAGCACTTCAAAACACCCATTTTTTCCCTTTCAGTTCTTTCTGCAAAAATCACCAGAGGCATCTTCTTATAGTCCAGTACTGGTCACATCTTTCCATGCTCTAGTTCCCTGAATGACTTCCTTTATGGGATGTCTCTATATATGTTATACTAAAGACTTTATACAATTATTATCTCATTTAATTTTCACAACAATTCTGGGAAGTAAGTGCTATTATTTTCATTTTACCATTGAGAAAATTGAGTCAAAATTAAATGATTTACCCAAGACTACATAGCTATGAAGTGTCTGAGATAAAATCTGAACTCAGGTTCCTGAGTCCAGGTCTAGCACTCCATCTACTGCTGATCAGTACATGGAAACAAAAGGTGCAATAAACAGGAAGACATCCACTTAGAACCATTTGTTCAGGATTTTCTATATTAGGGTCTCTTCCTTCTATGTGATGGGCCATCATGCAGTTACTGTGGACTAGAAGAGGTTCTAACATACCTTCTCCACACCCACTTCCATCTCCTCCTGTTGAAATCCAAATGAGCATTCCAGGAAAAGCTTTTTCTTCCAAGAAGTCTTCTTGATTTACTCCTCTTCCACCCTCCCCAGAAATCTGCCTCTCTTTCTGTTTCATTTGTCTCTATTTCTCTGTCTTGTGTCTCTGTGTCTCTGTCTCCCTTTTATACTGCCCCCAACCTTTTGTCTACCCCTCTCCTGGGGCATCCTGTCTAGTATTATATTTTTGTGTATCTAGGTCAAATCTTTTAGACTCTATAGATCATATATATGTCTATCTCCCTTTCAGGATGAACCAGCAGCAAACCAGGGCTCAGCATACAATCAGTGCTTCATAAGTGTTTATTGAATGGCTACTTAGGTCATCCAGCTGAAGGATCTCCCCATGGAGTCTGTAGGTTGAAGACTCACTAAGGGAGGATAAAGATAGAGGTGGTGCACCTGTCAGATTGGCTAAAATGACAGGAAAAGTTAATGATGAATGTTGGAGGGGTTGTGGGAGGGCTGGGACACTGATGCATTGTTGGTGGAGCTGTGAACAGATACAGCCATTCTGGAGAACAATTTGGAGCTATGCTCAAAAAGTTATCAAACTGTGCATACCCTGTGACCCAGCAGCATTTCTATTGGGCTTATATCCCAAAGAAATCATAAAGAAAGGAAAAGGCCCCACATGTGCAAGAATGTTTGTGGCAGCCCTTTTTGTAGTGGCTAGAAACTGGAAATTGAATAGATGCCCTTCAATTGGAGAATGGCTGAATAAATTATGGTATATGAATGTTATGGAATATTATTGTTCTGTAAGAAATGACCAGCAAGATGATTTCAGAGAGGCCTGGAGAGACTTGCATGAACTGATGCTGAGTGAAATGAGCAGAACCAGGAGATCATTATACACGGCAACAACAGTACTATATGACGATCAATTCTGATGGACATGGCTCTCTTCAACAATGAAATGTTTCAAACCACCTCCAATTGTTCACTGAAGAAAGCCATATACACCCAGAGAGAGGGATGTGAAATGTGGACCACAACATAACATTCTCATACTCCTTGATTGATGTTTGCTTACATTGTGTTTCCTTTATCTGATATATCTTTTGTGTAGATAAGATTTTTCTTGCACAACAATGATAAGTTTGGAAATATGTATACATATATTCGATTTGCCAATATTTTAACATAATTAACATGTAGTGGATATCCTGCCATCTAGGGGAGGGGTGGGGAAGTTGGGGGGAAAAATTTGTAACGGAAAGCTATGTAAGGGTTATTGTTGAAGAATTACCCACACATATGTTATGCAAATAAAATAAAATTAAAAAAAAAGATAGAGGTGGTGGAATATTCTGCTTCAGTCTCAGAGTCCTAGAATTTCAGAGCTGGAAAGGACCTCAGGGATCATCTAATTCACCGCTCTAATTTTACAGATGGGGAAACTGAGACCTAGAGAAAGAAAAAATTTGCTCCAAGCTTACAGAGTATATTGCAGAAAGTGCTAGGATCAGACACCCAGTCTGTACTCCAACTCTGGGGCTCTGCTCTTTGCAAGCAAGCTACCTTTTGTTATCCCCTGAATCTCGGGGTGGGGGACCAGTGTGCCTTTGGGAGAGAGGGGACTGGATCTAGGAACAGGGGGCTAGTACCCCTCCATTTGCCCCCACCTTTGGTCTTAGCCCCTCCTCTCTCAGGCTTGGAGGCAGAGAAACTTTGCTCAGCTGGTATCCATGGAGACAAGTCTGGCTTTTCCAAGTTCAAAGTCTCAAGGGAACCAGGGAGGCTGAGGAGAGGAGGAAGAAATAAAGGAAAGAGGCCATTTCAGTCTTGTTGCTTTGTCTGTCAGTGCCTTCGCTTAGCTTCCTGCCCTTCTAAGGACTGCAGAATCTCAGAGTTGGAAGGAACCTCCGAGAACAATTCATCTAACCAGCATCTGACCAATAGTTCTATTTGTGACATCCACAAGTGGTCATCTGCCCTCTGCTTGCAAACCCCCCACTGAAGGAGAAATCCAATAGAGAGATATGGTGGTATAAATGAAATAGCAGTGGACTTGGTTAATATTCCATCTTGCTAGTTTGTGCCGACGGGCATTTTAAAACCTCTGAGATGGTTTCCTCATCTATAAAATGGAGATATTAATACTTGTATTACCTGGCTTATAGGATTGTGGTAAAAACTGAATGAGATAGTATACATAAAGTGCCTCATATATTATTTATTATTATCACCATTACCTCCAAAGCAGCCCATTTGGATAGCTCTGATTACTAGAAAATCTCTTCTTATTACAGAATCGTAGAATGTGAGAGCTAGACAGGAGCTCAGGAGGCCTCCTAGACCAACTGTTTTGTAAAGGAAAGCCCCCTTGTGACATAAGTGATAAGTAGTTATCCAGACTCTGTTTGAAAACCTCCAAAAAGGGGAACGGAACACCTCCCTCCTGTAACAAGTCCTTGTACTTTGGAAAGGTCTAGTTTTGTTCAAGTTTTCTTGATATCAAATTTAAATTGCCTTCTTACTACTTTTCCCCATTGCTCCTGGGTTCTACCCTCTGGAGCCAAACAGAATAAATCTAAATCCTTTTTTATATAATAACCCTTTACATAATTGAATGCAAATGTCAGGTCCTCCTTGTGTCCTCTCTTCTGTAGTTCTGTCCACCAATTGTGATATGACATGGATTCAAGGCTATTCATTTTCCTGGTTGTTTTCCTTTGGATGCTTGGCAAATTACCAATGTCCTTCCTCAACTGTGTTATCAAGAATTAAATTGAATACTCCAGAATACAGAGGGATTATAACCTCCTCATTCCTAGAGATGACCCTCTTAATCTGCATTCACATGAACTCTTGGGCTATCATATAGTGAGCCTAAAGTGTTTTTAAAATTCAGATTTTTTTCAGAGAAACCATTAGCTAAGCGTGCTTTCCCATTTGTGAGGCTGATTTCTTGAGTCAATATATAAGACTTGACATTTAACCTTACTGAATTTCATCTTGTTAGATTCAGCCCATGATCTTCACTTGACCAAGAAATCTGTAAAAAAAAAATTAGTTTTTAAAAAATAATATTTTACTTCCCTCAATTACATGTGACAACAATTTAAAATAATTTTTTAAGTTTTAAGTTCCAAATTCTATTCCTCCTCCCTCTCTAAATCAGTAAGCAATTTGATATAGGTTATACATATACATATACATTTCCAAATTAGGTTATTTTGTGCAAGAAGACTGGAAGAAAGGAAAAAAGGAGAAAAGGAAGAAAGGAAGGAAAGAAAGAAAGAAGAAAGGAAGGAAGTGAGGGAGGGAGAAAGGGAGGAAGGAAGGAAGGAAGAAAGGAAGGAAGGAAGGAAGGAAGGAAGGAAGAGAAAAATATTATGCTTCAGTCTGTGTTCAGACAACATTGGTTCTTTCTTTGAAGACAAATAGCATTTTTCATCATGAGTACTTTGGATTGTCTTGGATTATTATATTGCTGAGAATAATTAAATCATTCACAATTCTTTGATCATACAATATTGCTATTCAATGTTCTCCAGATTCTGCTCATTTTACTTTGTATCAATTCATGCAAGTCTTTCCAGGTTTTTCTAAAAATCATCCTCCTCCACATTTCTTACAGCATAAGTATCCCATCAATCACAATAAGCTACAACTTGTTCAGCCATTCCCCACTTTAATGGATGGATATTCCCTTGATTTCCAGTTCTTTGCCACCACAAAAAGAGCTGCTATAAATATTTTTTATACTAGTAGGTCCTTCCCCTATCTTTTTAATCTCTGTGGGATTACAGATTTAGCAATGGTACTGTGGATCAAAGGATATGCACAATTCAAGAATTTTTTGAATCCTGATAGTCACAGAATATGTTAGGTTTTCTGACCAATTTGGTCAATCAATAAGCATTGCTTAATTGCCTACTATATTCGAGACACTGGGCTAAATACTGAGGTCCTCCATAAATCTAATCAGCCCATCATATGAACCTTTATCCATGTAATTGATGAAAAAATGTTAAACAGGGCAAGACACAGAGCCCAACCCCTGGCCACTAACCCTACTAAATAACTCCAGTTTCTCTGACATTGAAGTCTTAAAGTTTACCTTTTGAATCATTCATTCAGCAAGTTTCATATTCATCAAATTTACCTAGTCCATATCTCTCCCCCTTCCCCATGAGATTATTATGAGACATTAGGCAAATGCTTGCTAACATCAAGGCAAATTGCCTCTGTAGCATTATCCTGATCCAGTAGCTGAGTAACTCAACTCAAAAAGGACAGAAGGCTCTTCTGGGATGCCCTGCCTTAATGAATTCATGCTCCCTCTTCATTTGTGATCACCAGTTCCCTTGCTAGATGGCTCACTAGTCATTACTTTAATGATTTCTTCCATAATTAAAGTCAGAATTTCATACTTAGAATTTCATAAACTCTGCTTTCTTTCCTTTGTGAAATCAGGATGACATTAGCATTTCTCTGCTTTTCTGCAGTATCTCTCTTGTTTTCCACTGCATTTCAAAAATCAATAACAATGACTCAGCAATCATATCTGACCATTCAGTACTCTGGGATGCAGTTCATTTGGACCAGGTAGTTTAAACTCACTGGGAGGCATCTAGGCAGCAGAGTGGATAAAACACTGGCAAAATCAGGGTCCAACACGTCCTAGCTGTGTGATCTTGATCAAGTTACTTAACCACCTTCTACTTCAGTTTCCCCAACTGTAAGAAGGGGATAACAATAGCACCTACCTCCTAGGGTTGTTATGAGGATCAAATGAGATAATTTTGGTAAAATTCGTAGTACCATGCCCAGCACATAATAAATGATAGCCATTAAGAGCATTTCAGTATTCTTCAACTCTTGTTCTATTTATCCTGGGTATTCCCTCCTGTTAAAATTTTCAATTCTACCCTTTCTATTTCCTGGTAAAGAAAACAGACTCAAAATAAGAAATAGGCAGCTTGGTATTCTCTTTGGTATCAATCATTATCATCCCATTTACTTTAAGCAATGATCCTGGCCCTCTTTCCCTCAATATAGCTTTATAAAAGATGGCCCAGGAATGATGGGTTTACCAATGAAGTCTTCTTTTAGGTAGAAACAACTCTTGTCTCTTGTGGCTGCCCTGTGAAGGAAATTCATGGAGAACTTTCCACCTCCTTGGACCCTAGACAGAAATTCAGCACCAGAGACAGTGAATATGGTACCTGGGGCAAGATCAGGGAGGTGGGAGATTTCCACAGAGCACAGTCCAGGCAATAAGCATTTATCAAATACCTATTATGTGCTAGGCTCTGTGCTAGGGGCTGAGATACAAGGGAAATAATGAAATAGCCCCTGCCTTCAATGATATTATATTCAAGTAGGACAAAATGTGCATAAATGAACACATACAAGATAAAGTCAAAGTAATTTTTAGGGGGTGAGGGGATGGCACTAGAATCTAAATAGGGGCATAAAAATACTTCATGTTGAAGACAGTTTGAACTGAGTTTTGAAGAAAACAAGGGATTCTCAGAGGTAGAGGAGAAGAAGGAGGGCCTTCTGGGTATATGGAAAAGCCAGTGCAAAGGCAGGAGGGAGGGGATCAGTGTTGTGTTTGAGAAAGCTAGACTGATTGGATTGTAGAGCTCAGGAAAGGAAGTGATACATAACAAGATTGAAAACATTGGAGCCACATAGCAAAGGGCTTTCAATACCATAAAAAGTTTATATTTGATTCTCAAGGCAAATAAAATTTATAGGAGGGAAAGGAAAAAAAAAACATTTATTAAGCACTTACTGTGTGCCAGGTACTTTTACCAATATTATCTCATTTGAACCTTATCAAAACCTTTCAAGGAAGGATTTACATTATCCCCATGTTACAGTTAAATAAACAGATTAAATGGCCTTCCCAAGATCACACAACTAGTGTCTGAGGCTGGATTTGAACTCCATTCTTCCCTACACCACTGAGCTTCCTCTAAAGCAGAAGGGGAATGAAATCATTAGATTTGTGCTTGAGAAAAATCTCTTTGGTAGCTATATGGAGGAGGGTTGAACTGGACAAAGACTTGAGCTAGGGAGATATTTAGGAGGCTATTGAAAAAAGCTGGTGGGCAGTGATGAGGCTCTGATGAGAGTGATATTGGTGTGAACAGAAAGAAGGGATCAAATTACAGAGATGCTGTTTAAGTAAGAAAACCAGATTTGGCAACTTTTTGGATATATGAGATGAGGGAGAGTGAGGTAAGGATGATGTGAAGTTCAAAAACTGGGTGGCTAGTAGAAGGGTGGGAGAGAATAAGCATTTATATAGGGCCTACTTTGTGCCTTTTACCAATATCTTAATTGATTCTCATAACAATCCTGAGAGGTAGGAGCTATTACTCCAATTTTACAATTAGAGAAACTGAGGCAGAAGTAGGGTGACTTGTCCAGAGCCATATCATTAGTAAGTTTCTGAGGTGGGATTTGAACTCAGCCCAGTGCTTTATCCAATGTGCCACTAGCTATATGATAAGAATAGAGAAAATTGAAAGTAGAGTGAATTTGGGGAAAAGATAGCGTGTTCTGTTTTAGTTATGTCAAACATGAGATGCTGATGGGATTTTTTGTGGTTGTTGTTCAGTCATTTTGCTCATGTGTGACTCTTCATGATCCCATTTGGAGTTTTCTTGGCAAAGACACTAGACTGGTTTGCCATTTCCTTATACAGCTAATTTGACAGATGAGGAAACTGAGGCAAACAGGGTTAAGTGATTTGGCCAAAGCACACAGCTGGTAAAGATCTGAGGCCAGATTTGAACTCAGGAAGGTGACTCCTCCAGATTCCAGGCCTGGTACTCTATCCACTGCATCACCTAATTGCTGATGGGATATCTAATTTGAAATAATCCAATAGATAGTTGGGGAAGCACATGTGATATGAAATGGTCCCTTTCTAGGGATAACAGGCTCTGGCTTCTGACTAAAGATCATATAGGATACGGAGGCTCCTGATCCCCATCACAGAAATGTTGCTTCAAAAATTATTGGCTCCAGAGTCAAGGAGCAGCCACTCCTCCTCTTTCCCAGGTGAACTTTTCTCCATCTTGCCTGTTCCATCCCCTGAGGGAAAACTTCCCCAGGTGCAGCTTTCCTGTATCTTGGAAACTATGGACCCAGATTCTTCTTCCATGAAACCTTGAGCTTTATTTGTGTGACCCAGGAGATCCCCCTCCCCAAAGGGTTCTTCTCTGAACTCACCCAGAGCCAGGATTCATCCTGGGGCAGCCAGGTCCCCAAAGAACTGTCATGGTTCTTTCATTTTTTTCTCCATTTCATTATATCCCACCCCAAAGCTTGGGTATGGCTTGATCTTCTCAAGATCTTCAATTATCTTCAATCTTATTTTCAATAAGAGAAGGCATTTTTCTCCATATATTTGGAAAGGGATGTGGGTGGATGAAGGAGCACACATATGGAACATTACATACAACAGATTTTTAAAATGTATTGACTGATTTTTGTATTTTTCTTTAAAAACTATTATAAAAATAAATAAGATATAATCCTCTGGGAAGGGAAGAAGAATACAAGGGGAAATTTTAAATGTTATAAAAACAAAGGTATCAATAAAATGTATTTATAAATAGTGGGGTCTTTTCAGAAAAGGCACAAAATGTACCCAGTTCTATAGGAATTTATTTCAACTACAAAAGAAATGCTAAAAATACAAAAGACTCATAAGCATACATTTACAAATACTTGAAACATCAAACAATAATGCATCACATCTATTGTATCCTCCCATAAAGATAAAGCCTCTCTGTGGAACTGCTGGACAGATATTTCCTATTCATCATTAGGTCAGGACAACTGCTAAGATCCAGTTCTTCTGGCCAGCCAGTCATATCTGCTTAGTTCTTTCAGGTTCAGATGCTCCTGTGGGTGGTTATATTCTCCATAAAGCAGTATTGTTTCAGAAAGTACCTCCTACTGAGCAGCAGACTGCAGACTCCATACCCCAGACCCCAGGAACCCTCACAGAGATAAAGTAGCCAAACAGACTGGAAATGATCATTTCTAAACCTTGTTGGTTACTGATCAAAAATGTGTTCAAGGAAGAAACATAAAAGTAGCAGAAAGCAGCCAGGAACTCAGACTTACTTAGGTAAAAATAAGCCTTTACTGAAAAGGTTTCAAACTACAGCCTGCCATTGATTCATTGGATGGGGGAGAGTCAGATACAATCCCTTCTGCCTCATTAATACTCCCTGACCCCAAATCCCAAGGAACAGGCTGAAAGAAGGAGTGGAAAGCAAAGGGCAATGTGATGGATCACACAGAAGTGGTCACCTCCCTTGACACAGGGATACTGGTAGTTCACATCTGTAGGAGAGGTCCAGCTCCTAGGTCTTTCTCCAGTGACAGGACCACTGGAGTGGTACTTGAGAACCAAATGAGGGAACAGAAGTAGTCATACTGTGAATGAGAGCGATAGTGTCAGTTTGGTAGTAGCAGATGGAAGGAATTGTGCTCCTCAGAATCAAGTGCCCTGGGCAAAACCTTTATTACCCTTTCCTAGTTGTTCTCTGCAGAAAGAAAAACCACAGGAGGAGTCCAAGAAATAATTCCCATGCCTGGCAGTTCAAATATTCAAACATCTGTTTGAGAAATCTCTCTGCCAAAAGCAGTCACTAATAATTTCTTGATTTGCCTTAATGAGAATTTCATCCTTCAAAAGGTGGAGGAACCAAAAGGGGAAATTCTATTCTGGATATAATTCTCTCTAAAAGGTAGAGACTGATTTCAAGAGGGAAAATTATGGAAATAAAGATAATGGATTCAACTCTCATTTTGCTTCATTTTTTTTTCTGCTAAAGAGAATGACCACTTATCTTTGAATTCATCCCATAGAAAAGGAAGAAGGCTAGACAGAAGCTGACATACTTCAGATTGTGGAAGAGAACCTCTCAAAGGATTTAAAGAAAGGAGAGAGGGGTCATTTAGAACTGGAAATCCCATAGGCATCACCAACTCAACCTGTCCAAAACAGAATCCATTTTCTCCCGCTTCCTCCCAAACTAATCCCTCTCTAGAACTTCCCTGTTTCTATTGAGGGCAGTTCAAAATTTTGGTATCACCATGATTCTCTCTGCCCCATATATATCCATTGCATTTTTAAAGTTTATCATTTCTATCTCTGCATCTCTCACATGAGATGCTGTTTCCCTGCTCAAACGACCACTCCCCTAAGTCTGGCCTGCAATAACCTTTTCTTGCCTGGAGTGTAGAATTAGTCTCCCAGCTGGTCTCCCTGCTTTACATCTCTCCCTGCCAGTTTACCCTCCACAAGTCACCAAAACAATTTTCCTGAAGGGTAGATCTGATCAAGTCAGGCACCAGACTTTACCCCACCCTTCAATAAACCTCTGGGTTTATTATTTAAACCTCCATAAAGCCTCTAGGATCAAACACAAATCCTCTATTTGTCATTTAAAGCCCTTCTTACAGCCTGATCCCAACCTTCCTTTCCAGACTTATTATACACTACTCCCTTCCAGTCTATGTTCCAGTCATACTGGCCTCCTAGCTATTACTTACACATGAATCCATCATCTCCCATCTCTGTTCCTTAGCATTAGCTGTCTCATTTGTTTGAAATACTCTCCCTCTCCTAATCCCAGACTTAAGACTTAACAGAAAAACCACCTTTTGAGCAAGTTTTCCTGGTCTCCCTAATTGCTGGTGCCTTTCTCACTTGGCTACCTTGCAATTATATATATATATATATATAATATGCATATTATATATATAATATATATATATATATATAAATGTATATATATACTGCACCTATTTACCACCACCACTTCAACCACCAAAATATATGTGTATAGTTATTAATATGGTGTTTCTCTATCAGAATGTAAGCTCCAGGAGGATGCTTTTGTCTTCCTCGGTATCCCTGGTATAGTGTCTGTTACAGAGTAAGCATTTAAATGCTTGTTGACCGGTTGACTTGACTGAAAAGGGATAGATAGCTCTCAAGAAGGAAATTGTGAAGATGCAAATAGAAACAGATTTGATGATGTTGAAAAGAGTTGTTTAAAGAGATGAACATGTCAGAGAATTCACAAAGAAACTAAGATTGATCAACTAAGAAATTTATGGAATATAGAAGGTAGGTCATGGATGATAGATATAAAAGCATGACACAAGTCCTATATGAATAGTTTCAGAAATATTAAATCTTAGAATGAGCTATCAAGAAAAGTTAAGAATAATCTCTCCTCTGCCCATCAATTAGCTATACCAGGAAAAAGGGTAATATCAAAGAAGGTATAGGATTGCTGTTCAGGATGAGTGAGATAGTAACTGACTGGATTCTGTGTTTTGCTGGGGGGTTTTCCATTCAGGAGAATGACATGTGGATGGAAAAGGGCTAACCAAAATAGGCTCATATAGATAGTTGAGATCCAAGATAAATAAGGAGAGTGTAAGAAATCACCTAGTCACCTTTTTGAATCCAAGAGCTGAAAAAAACTACATCTCAGGACAATGAAAGGACAGGCAGGTGTGATTTCTGAGCCATAGGCAAGAATGAGTTGAAAGATCATGTAGAATGAGAGAGGTAATAGAGCAATGATGATGTGTCCCAAATGTGATCCTAGAAATCCTGGGGGTCTTTGAAACCCTTTCAGAGGGTCTACAAATTCAAAAATAATTTTTATTTTTTTTAAATAATAGTCTTTTCTTTTCTTTTTTGGTTTGTTTTTTTGTTTTTGTTTTTTCCCTGAGGCAATTGGAGTTAAGTGACTTGCCCAGGGTCACACAGCTAGGAAGTGTTAGGTGTCTGAGATCACATTTGAATTCAGGTCCTCCTGACTTCAGGGCTGGTGCTCTATCCACTGTGCCACCTAGCTGACCCAATAGCTTTTTATTTTAAAAATACATTCAACATTTACTCTTGGAAAATCTTGGAACATAATTCCAAATTTTTTCTCCATCCCCTTCCGTAGACAGCAAATAATTCTATATATATTTCCACATTTAGTTTTTTTTTTTTTTCTTTTTGCTGAGGCAATTGGGGTTAAGTGACTTGCCGAGGGTCACACAGCTAGGAAGTGTCTGAGACCAGATTTGAACTCAGGTCCTCCTGACTTCAGGGCTGGTGCTCTAACCACTGCGCCACCTAGCTGCCCCCTAGTTTTTGTTTCTTACATGATAAATGTAACCCACGTAAACAAAAACTCTTTGGACATATCCTCAATAATTTTAAATTTATTTAATGAATTAAAAAGCTTTAATAAAAGTTTATTTAATGATTAGCAAATTTATTTTTATTTTAATTGAACAATTAATGATTTTTAGTGCTACAAAGATACTGAAAACAAAAGTTTGAGAACTACTGTGATAAATGACTGGAGAAAGGCAAATATCACAATTTTCAAAAGAAGAAGAGAATGGAGTCAGATGAGCTTAAGCAGATAAACTTCAATTTCTGGCAAAATTCTAGACTATATTATCAGAGGAATGATTAGTGGACACTAGAAAAGGAAGTAGTGATTAAAATCAGCAATCATGGTTTCATCAAGTACAGGTTACTAATGAATGTATCAGTGAATGATAAAAAAAAACCCATCTATTAAAATATACTATACAAAGCACTGTGCTAAGTATTAAGGATATATTCTAATCAGGGGTGAGAATATGTTTCAGGGGGAAATCTAATGGAAAGGTCCTGTTCTAAGACATGTGCTAAGGATACAGCAGCAAAGCATTTTCTCTAATGTGATTTCTACTGATAAATGGATGTTCATTTCTGTTAATATACCATTTGACTGAGTCAAGGACTTTGACAGTAAAAACTTCTTGGACCTTCTGTAGCACTTATAGAAGTAATTTTGGGAATTGCTTCCTGGGATGAAGGACTGATGGTCTGGAAAGTGCTGTCACCCTCAGGTGCCAACCAACTCAAATCACCTGAATAGTTAGTGGGGAAGATGGGTCTCCTTTTCCATAGTGTACATCAATGATGGCTACAATTCTAGACTGAAAGCAAGGGGACACAACTATTCCTAGGACTTTGGGTTCAAGTTTTTGGGCTATCTCCAGAGGGGAGCTGGTGATGGTGATTTGAGTTGGTTGGCATATGCCCTCTTCCTACCTCTTCCTCAGGATGCCCTGTTGCTTCAGCTAAGCTGACAGGTGCCACTTACCTACTGAATAATCTTCAGTAGCTCCCTTAAATCTTAAGATATTGAAAGCCATGAAATGTTATCCTTAATCATCTCTGCCTTCTGGCTTCCCTGGCTTCCTTTAAATCCTGCCTAAAATTCTATCTTTTAGGAAGCCTTCCCCAATACCTTTTAAGTCTAGTGCCTTCCCTCTGTTGATTATTTCCGATTATTTCTTCTTACTTTTCCAATCTTATACCTTCTAATTCCCTATTAGAGGTATTCTTCAATTCAGTGAATCTGGTCTCCTTGCTGGTCCTCAGCTCCTTGAACTTGGTTCTTATCAACAATGAAGTGATTCCAGGCATTTTCAATAGACTTGTGATAGAAAGTGCCACCCACCTCCAGAAAGAGAACTATGAAGACTGAATGTGGATCACAGTATAGTATTTTTTATTTTTGTTGTTGTTGCTGTCCTTTTGCTTGTTTTTTTTCTTTCTCATTTTTTCTCCTTTTGGTCTGATTTTTCTTGTGCAACATGATCATCTAATCGAAATGGATGAACATTTACAAAAATATAAGTTTCCCAGATTAATGGAAGAGGAAATAAATTCCTTAAATAGTCCCATTTTAGAAAAAAGAAATTGAACAAGCCATCAATGAACTCTTTGAAAATAAAACCTCCAGGGCCAGATGATTTTACAAATGAATTCTACCAAACATTTAAAGAACAATTAATTCCAATACTATGTAAACTATTTGGAAAAATAAGTAAAGAAGGAGTTCTACCAAACTCCTTCTATGACACAAATATGGTACTGATACCTAAACCAGGAAGAGCCAAAACAGAGAAAGAAAATTACAGAACAATCTCCCTAATGAAACTCAATGCAAAAATTTTAAAAATATATTAGTAAAGAGATGACAACTTATCAGTAGGATAATACACTATAATCAAGTGGGATTTATACCAAGAATGCAAAGTTGGTTCAATATCAGGAAAACTATTGCCATAATCAACCATATCAACAACAAAACCAACAGAAATCATCTGATAATCTCAATAAATGCAAAAAAGCTTTTGACAAAAAGGGTGAATGTTGAAAACTATCTATGCATTTATTTTGAAAAATAAAAAACTATTTTTTTTAAAAAAAGATACTCCATCTCCTAACTCCAGTCAGGCATTTTCAAGGCTGTTTCCCATGTCTAGAATACTTTTCTCTTCTTCACCTCCTGACTTTTGTGACTTCCTTTAAGTTCCAGCTTAAATCCTATGTTCTGCAGGAAGTATTTCTCAGTCTCTTAATTCTGGTGCCTTTCTTCTATTGATTATTTCCTATTTATCATGAATATAGTTTGTCTATACACAGTTGTGTTGTCAAAATCTGAAAATAAATGACTAAAAAGCCACAGAGGTTATACACCAACTGTTAATTCTGAAAAAAAAAGAATCAAAGAAATTATTACAACTGTCAATTCTGACCAAAGAATTACAGATCTTTTATGCCAACTGTTAATTCTGAAAAATAAAATAAAATGAAATAAAACCAAAAAGCTCAAAGAGGTTAGGAGCAAAAAGTCTTCTTTATTCCTTTGGAGCAGGGAAAGTACACATATGTGCTGGGGTTGCCTCTACAAGGAGACCCAAGGCAGCAATGCTAAGCCTTTATACGTATAGTTGTGGCTAAACAAAGAACCAAAAAATAAGGAACAGCTACTGCAGTGGCAAGTTTGCCTAGTGAAAAAAAAGTAATTTTAGCAGGGCTTCATGACCAGAACATGGTTTCTGTAGATGTTGTACGAGCTCAGAGACTATCTAGGGCTGGTTTGAGCCAGTTCTCTGATTTAGGTGCAACAGAATTCATTCAGAGGATGAGTTCAAAGGATTGTTATTATGCTAAGCTCAGGGAACAGCTTGTTTGCTGGACCTTAGTTTTGTAACACAAGTTGTTTCCTAATAGTTAGGAAAGAGTCTTGGGAGGGGTGTCCAGACAGTATGCATGTTGTCCCTTCCATTAGATTGTGTGCTCCTTGAGTGTAGGGGCTGTCATTTGTCTTTCTTTATCTTCCCAGGACTTAGCATAGTGACTGACACAATAGGTACTTAAGAAATGCTTATTAACTGACCAGCTTTCCTGCCTTGAAGTTACGTCATATTAACTATTAATATTGGTATATTAAGCTGTATCACTGCCTTGCCCTCTCATCTTTTTGAATTATTCTTTTTCTTTTAACTCAAGATGATTGTGCAGATAAAGGGAAATTGGCAGAGTAGTTTCTAGTGATCTTGGCACATGAGAAATTGATTACCCTTTCTCTTCATCAGGGAGCTCTCTTTTCTCTTTAATAACATTGGGCTTCCATGAGGGAGTTTGGAGTAGATCATCTGGAGCTAGGGCATCTATTATTACCACCATGAGACTCCATGGGGAAAGCACAGAGAGTTCAACCACTGCTGTACTCTAGTTTTTGTACTGTGAGAACAAAATGACTAGAAATCAGTGAAACAGAACCAGGAGGAAAATAGATCCTGAATAGCAAGATTGCCAGCTACCATGAATTCCCCTTGTGAATTGGGGGTGGGTTTCAAGGAGAATGATCTTTCATATTTCCCTGTTTTCCTTTGTTTCTAAACTGGGATCATGAGATCTGATGTGGATTATTTAGGAGACAAAGATATGTGTAGTTGGGACCCAAAGATTTAGAAGGGCAACACAGAGAAGTTTTAGCAGATGGTTAGAGACAAGTGCCTCCATACAGGAATTCTTGATGTATTTCCTTTCCACTTTATTTCAAATGCAATAAACTATGTACTCAAAATGTCTCTGAATTCCTGAATTCAGTAGACCATGAAAAGAAAAAAAAATGAAGTCAAGGAAAACAAAGCAGATGTTATATCTTAATATTTTGCTTCATTCTCTAAATTAATTTATTATTTCATGGACTCAAGCAGTGGGAATTAATCCATATTGCTTAGAGTCATAAAAAAATGAAAGGATGGAAAAAGAAACAGATTAAGCACCATTTGATGGTCAGTAGAGATGCTGCATTTTAGGAAGTCTGCTCCAATAAGGAACTGACAAAAGATACCTTGCTCAATAGCATCAAGTAGTGCCACTTGGTGGATGACTCATATTTTACTTCCTTGCTGGATAACTCAAGCAGTCACATACTGCTTTGCCATAGACTTGCAGAAAGGTCCCAGGTAAAGGAAAGGGCAATGTATTAGGTTTCACATATAAATAAATCACTCTTCCTATTCTTGTGGAAAAGATGGAGATATGTATGTTAGATGAGAAGGAATTAACTGGATTCAAAAACATTCCCATAGAGTAGCCATGATTTGATAGTAACTTGGCAAGAGGTAACCAATGGATTACTTCAGGAACCTGTACTTGGACCTATGTGGTTTAACATTTTTATCAATGATTTGGATAAAAGCCTATGCCCATGTCATGTTTCAGAGCCACATACGAATAAGAATAAATGTTAAGTCTTATACATGTATTCAAACACCAAATTCACAAGTACTGACAAGGCAAAGAAATACTTTGAAAAAGATCTGAAAGTTTTAGTGGATTGCAAGCTAATATGAGTCAATGTTGTGATATTTTTTAAAAGGAAAAATATTTATTAAGTACTTATTATGTGCCAGGCACTGTGCTAAGTGCTTTACAAATATTTTCTATACAAAGTAATTCTGGGAGGTCGATGTGGTTATTATCTTCATTTTATAGTTGAAGAAATTGAGACAAACAGAAATCTGTGAAATGGCTTGCCCAGGGTCACCTAGCTAGTAAGTGTCTAAGGCTGGATTTGAATTCAGATCTTTTGACTCCAGCTTCAACACCCTATCCCCTGAGCCACCACCAATATGACAACCAAGAGAGCTAATACAATATTAAACTTAAGTTACATTAAGAGACACGTCCCATTAAGGAATAAATATGTGACAATCCCATTTACTCTGCCCCCTAGTCAGATCACATCTGGAGGCCCAATTGTGACCACTTCTAGGAACCATACTTTTGGCTGTATATCGATACTCTGGAAAGTGCCCAGAGAAAGATAATCAGGATTGTGAAAAATCTCTGCATCAAGCTACCAGAAGGATAAGTTGTAGAAACCAAGAAATTTTACCCCATTAAAAAGAAAATTCAAGGGAGACAAGATGCGCCATTTTGGATATTTGAAGAGTTGTCCTATGGAAGAGGGAATGAACTCAATCTCAATGGCCATTAGTGTAGAACTCAGAGTAATAAGTGCAAGATGGAAAGATGCTAATTTAAGTAGGAGGTAAGAAAAGAGCTACTTACCACTAGAGATATTCCAGAGTGGGACAGATTCCTTCCAGAGGTCAGAGGCTGCTCCTCAGTGGGTGTCTTCAAGCAAAAGCTGGATGTTGTTGAGGAGATTCTTGTTCAGAGCTAGGTTGGCCCAGAAGGCCCCTGAGCTATCTCTTTTCCATTCTTAAATCCATAATTCTGGGGCCCCCAGATCACTATTCCATAGACTCTGTCCTTGCCATGAACGCTTCTCCCATTCTGTACTTTTGCCATTGAGTTTTTGAATCCAAGGGTAAGACATGCTATGTTTGTCTTTATTAAATTGCCTTTTATTAAACTCAGCCCAGTGTTCTAGTCTGTCAAGCTTTTTTTGGATCCTGAGTATCTTCCAACATGTTGGCTATCACTCCCACCTATAATGTCATCTCAAATTTGATAAGCATACTGTCTTTGCCTTTGCATCCTTGCTCAAACACTCTCTATTTTTCCTCCCTCTTCTTCTCTCTCTGTATCTCTCCCTTTCTCTCTCCCTCTCTTCTCTCTTTCCTTTCTCTATAATTTTCTCTCCTCCTGCCTCCCTCTCCCCCTCCTTTCTCTTTCTCTCTTTGTCTTGTTCTTTCTTTCTTCTCCCTCTCCTTCACTTTTTTCTTTATATCTTTCTTTCTTTCTCCCTTTTTCTCTCTGTTTTTCTGTCTGTCCTTCTGTCTCTGTCTCTCCCTCAGTTTCTTGGGTTTTTTTTTCTGTCTCTATCCCTCTCTCCCTGCCTCTGTCATAGACAGACAAACTGCCTGTCTTTGGCTCTCTGCCTCTTTGTCTCCTCTCTTTCTCTGTCCCTCTCTGTCTCTCTCTTTATCTTTCTCTCTTTTTGTCTCTATGTCTCTGTCTCTGTCCCTCTCTGACTCTGTCTGTCTCTGTCTCTGTCTCTTTCTGTCTCTGTCTCTCTGTCTCTGTCTCTGTCCCTCTCTCTGTCTCTGTCTCTTTTTCTCAGCACCAAAATCTAGAGGGCTTAGTCAGGACTGGCAACTCAATTCAGTCCTGACTAATGTAATAGACAGATATAAGACTTCAGGACTGCCTTACAGAGGCAAGATTTCTTAATTTCAAGTTCAGCCTTTTTTATTCTCTAAGCTCTGCTGCCCAGATTTTTGCTCAAAATGAAAAAGACTTTTCTTATACTCCAAGCAGCCTCCCTGCTGCTTCACTCTCACAAGACCCTGCATGCCCTGCAGGCTTAACCCTTTAAGTATGTCTGCCCTCAGGCTTCTGCGGCTGTGATTGGTGAGGGCCTCTAGGGCCCTGGTACGTCTGGATAGCTCAGTGATGCTTCCTTCACTTTACTATCTGGCCATTTTTTCATTAACTGTCTTCTGCCTCAAGGATACCCTTAGCCAAAGCACCTTCCTCCCTCTTTCAGTTTTGTAATAAAACCTAAATCAATACTGACACTGATACTGACAAAAATGCCTAGTATAGGGCCTAGCACACAGTAAGCACTTAATAAATGTGTACTGTACAATTTCCTGGTCTGCGGTTTCAGTAACCAATCCCTCTCTGTCATTTTCTAGACCAGAATCTCTCAGACATTTATTGTCTCTTCCCATTAGTGTATATGTTTCTAGAGTGCAGGATGGCTTCTGCCTTTGAATTTGGATTCCCCAAAGCTTAGCACAATGTTTGGCACATAGTGAGAGCTTAATAAATGTTTGTTTGTTTGTTTTCAGTCATTTGCTGTACTGAGAACAAGAGCTGACTGGAATGGGCTCCAGGTGGAGCTCTCTGGTGCTCCAGGTAACTATGTCCATCACCATACAGGTGAAAGAGGGCTTTGTGTGGCTTGAGATTGAAAGTTCTCCTGCACTGGAAGAGTCTGCACTGGAAAGGAGCTTTTGTGGGCTTTCCACCCTTCGAATCAGAGGGAGATGCAAATGTACTTTGGAAACCTTAAAGAAGCATATAATTGCTAGTTATAATAATAGCTATTATTATTATTATTATTTTGGTTTTGGAATCAGAAGGCCTGAGTTGTAATCCAGTCTCTGGCATTTAGAATAACTGTGATCTTGGGAAAGTCCCTCCTGATCTCTGAGAGCCTTAGGAGCAAATGAACACTAAAAGAGCAAAATAAATAAAACAAAAAGTTTGAAAGAGATGGTCTCTAAGGTCCAAATCCTGTGTTTGAGAAGCAGAGGCAGAAACAAAGAGTTCTGGGGAAAACTGAGAGGAAGCTGGGACACAGGGCACAATTTGCTGAACTTGGAGTCAGGAAAAACACCTGAGTTCAAATCTTGCCTCAAATGTTTACCAGTGATGTCATCTCTAGAACAAGAATCTAAAGATTTCTGAGTCTCAGTCTAGTCATCTGTAAAATGGGGAGAATGAGTAGCTAACAGGATTGTTTTGAGGATCAAGTAAGATAAAGCACCTGATAAATGAGAACTGTTAACTTTCTTTAAAAAAA
>JAJPUD010011417.1:35577-50839 GCA_023553655.1 Myrmecobius fasciatus | reverse complement strand
AAAAATGAAGGGGATAAGTCACAGTTAACAAAAATATTTGTAGCTACTCTTTGTACTAGAAAAGTATTAGATATTAAGGCTATGACTATCAATTGAGTGATGGCTAAATAATTTGTCGTATTTGAATGTAATAGAATAGTTTTGTTTTTATAAGAAATGATCATAAGGCTGGTTTCTGAAAAACATAGAAAAACATTCATGAAATGATGCTGAGTGCAATGATGAGAATCAGTAGAACACTGTACACAGTAATATATTATTGGGTGAAGGTCAGGAATGAAAGATATTTCTTTTCAACAATAAAGTGATTGAAGACAATTCTGATAGGCTTGAGATGGAAAATGCCATACACATTGAAAGAAAGAACTATGAAGGTTAAATGCTGATGAAAGCATTCTATTTTCACCTTTTTTGTTTTTTTTTCTTTCTCATAGTTTTTCACTTTTCTTTTGATTCATCTTTCACAACATGACTTATATGGAAGTATAATTAAAATTATTGCACATATATAATATATATGATTGCTTGCTATCTTGGGAAAGGGAAAAGGGGGATGAAAGAAGGAGAAAAATTTGGAACACAAGGTTTTATAAAGGTGAATTTCCAAAACTATCTTTACATATATTTGGATGCTGTACCATTTCCTCAATATATGTCTAGTGCTGGTATTACTTCATTGTCTACGGTGCCTTTTAGCAAGATGTAGTTTCCTCCCTTATCTCTTTTAATTAGATCTATTTTTACGTTTGCTTTGTTTGAGATCAGGATTGCTACCTCTGGGTTTTCATTTACTTAAGCTTAAGCTTAATATATTCTGCTCCATTTCATTACTTATATAGAATTATTTTGTTTAAATGATAACCAATTTGTAAAATTTTTTGAGATCTGAAAAGAAGGTAGATTGTATAGTGAATAGATCCTTAAGCCTGGAGTTTGGAAGATCTTTGTTTCATTGAATATTCAATCTCTTTTTCCTTACAAAATTATTTATTCCAAGATCTTTTGTATCTTTCTGTTCCATGTGTCTCTTATTAAGAAAAATCTATGTATAGATAGATATAGATATGTATATGCACATGTGTTACATAGAGATGTAGAAAATACATAGTAAATGTTTATCATTATATCTCTCTATAAAACTATATATATATATGTATGCATACATATAAGCACAGATAGATAGATAGATAGATATACCCTAATCTAGCTTATCTGCTTTTGTATGCTTTTTGTTTGTTATCATTTTGGGAGGTGCTGTTGAGTTCATTACTTTCCCAATTAGAGTTATGATTACTGTATATTTCCCTACATCTTAATTTCTTCTGTTTGATTTTATTTCTCTGTCTTTATCCCATACCTCATAAAAAGCTATACTCTTTTCTTTTCTTTTATTCTCTTCACATAATATTTTCCTGTTTGACAAGATAGATTCCTATGTACAACTGAGTGTGTAGATATATTCTTCCTAATGAGATTAAAGTTCAAGCTTTGCCCATTTCATTACAAATTTCCCCTTCCAGTGAAAAAGCTCTTCTTCATGCTTCTTTTGTGTAAGAAAATTTCCCAATTTCTATCTTTTCCTTTGTCTTTCTCTTTGATTTTATCAAACACTATATTATCATAGTAATTTAATAAAATATAATGTATATTTAATCTGTACCACTGATCCACTTTTTTCTTATATAGCATCAGTTTGTTTATATTATTACACTTTGTAAAAGTTTTTGAGAGCTGAAAAAAGGTAGGTTACAGTAGACATAAATACAGTAGACATATATATACAGTAGACATATCATTAAACCTGGAGTATGGAAAACATGTTAAAATCCAATATCAAATAGGTAATACCTGGGTGAACTTAACAAGTTACTTCAGCAAGTTACTTAACAGTGTTTACCTCATGTGTAAAATGAGCTGCAGAAGGAATGTCAAATCACTATTATCTTTGCCAAAAAAACAACAAATGGAGTCACAAAAAGTTGTGCATGGCTGAACAACAACAAACTTGTTATGTCATCTTCCTTCATTGTTTTTTTCATGTTTCCTTAATATTTTTGATCTTTTATTCCCACAGATGAATTCTGTTTTATTTTTTTGTAATGCTAACATTTTTTTTAAAAATCAATTTGACTGGGATGGCACTGAATAGTCAAGTTAATTTAGATAGAATTGGCATTTTTTTCTTATTGGATTTTCTCCAATTATTTATATCTAATTATTCATCTTTCAAGTATTTTATAATTGCATTCCTATAGTTCCAAGTTTTGTTTTGGCAGGTAGATTCACAAGTGTTTTATAATCACTACCATTATTTTAAGTGTAATTTTTTCTTTCTATTTCTTGTTTCTGGACTTTTTTAAGTAATATATAGAAATGCTGATGATTTATGTGGGCTCATTTTATATTCTATAACTTTGTTGAAGTTAATTATTTGAGCTAGTTTTTTAATTTGTCTAAAATACTTTAAGTATATCATCATGTCCTTTGGAAAGAATGCTTCTTTTCTCTCATTATTTGCTATTCAAATTTTCTCTTATTGATGTAGCTAGCATTTCTTGTGCAAGTTTGAAAAATAATAGTTACAATAGGCATCCTTGCTTTACATCCAATTTTATTGGGAAGGCTTTTAGTTTTCTCCATTACAGACAATATTTGCTTTTGCTTAGATCTATACTATTTATCATTTTATGTAATTCTCCACTTCCTATATTTTCTAAAGTTTTCAATAGGACTGCATGTTACATTTTGTCAAAGACTTTTTCTGTAGCCATTGTTATAATATTCTTATTCTTTTTGTAATTGATATGGGGAATTATGAAAATTATGCAGATATTTTTCCTTAATATCGAGCCAGTTCTGCATTCCTGGTATAAATTACACCTAGCCATAATTTATAATCTTTGTGATATAGTTCTGTAATATTCTTGCTACTCTTTTATTTAAATTTTTTTTCCTACATTGATTAGAGGAATTGTTCTATTGTTCTGTTTCTCTAATTTAGTTTTGTCTTGTTTACTTATCCATACATTATTTGAGTCATAAAAGTATCATAGTAGCTCTCTTTCCTTGCCTATTTTCCTAAACAGATATACAATATTGGAATTATTTTTTCTTTAACTATTTGGTAGAACTAATTTGCAAATGCCTCTACTTTTAGCTTATTTATGGAATTGTTTGTTTTGGTTTTTGTTGTTGATTTTTGCTAATTTTTCCAGTCTCTTTCTTGACTTTGAACTTTCCATTAGGGCTATGCCCACCTTCTGGTTAGGAGGGACTCTTCTAAATCACAAACTTTTTTTACACTTATGTTTTCAAAGTTGGTTCTGGGAGTCGGAAAATGTTTAGAAGCTCCAAGATAGTTTTATTATGGTTACTGGACTCCTGGACTGAACTTTACTCTTTACCCAGGAATAGTACCAGTTCCATCCACTACAACTGCATTGACTAATGCTCTTTTTGTTCCTAGGACTGTGCCATGATTCCTTGCTCCCTTGTGAGAGACCAAAAGCACTCATCTCTGCTGCATAACTGCAATCCAGAATTGTTAATGGCCAATAGGGTTTCCAATGAACACAATATTACCCAGTGCCTGCCATGAGGACCTTATGTTGTCTTTCTCATCAATTGCCTAACTTCTTTAACAGTTCTGGATTGAGATTTCCTGAAGCTGTTGCTTCTATCTATGGTTGCTATTGCTTCTGTTTCTTATATATATACTTTAGACAGACTTTCACCTTAGTGTTCAAACTTTTCTGCAAACCTTCTAAATTTTTTAGGCCAGAAAAAAAGTCTTTTCTGACTTTTTAAATTGTTCTGCCACTGCAAAATATAATTTGAAGCATAATTTTTAAGTATTTAGGAAGGGAATACTGAGAATGTTTAGTAGAATTTCTACCTACAGTTTACCCTCAAATAGAAAATCTAATTAAGTTATGATAGCTATATTGAAGTATATGAGAAATTATAATGTAATAACAAGACTAAATTTGTTTTAGGTAGTCTTAGATGGAAGAATTCAACCAATAGTTCAAGGATCTGTAGAAGCAGCTTTTAGTGAGTTATAAGAAACAATTTCCTGAAAATTCAAGTAAAATAAATTGCTTCAGCAGATAGTGTGTCCTTTATCACTGGGCATAATGATCATTCAGATGGAGTTTGGATGACCATCATTTAGAAGGGTCTTAATAATTCTTTCTCTTTCAGAAAATTAACTCAAAGGGATCTGTTCTGACTTTAGGTACCATTGCAGTTAAAAAGAGGAAAGATCTTTCCAAAAAGAGTCTTATTTGTCTCTCCATAATGACTAGGCAGAGGTTTGTTCCTGATTAAGTGGCACCATAATAAATGTATTCTGGGGGTGCCAACCTGGGAATTGTTGCATGTAATGGTGAAAAAGGCCAGAGATATTTGAATGTGAGGAGACAGTAGTTTCCACAGAAATAAAAACATATTTCCAATACCTTGGGCCAAAGCCTTGATCATGCAATCCAGTCATGGTTCTGCTTGCTAGGGAGTCACAAATGTCATAGAAAGGATGCATGTTCCATGGAAGCAGGAAGTGAAATTAATGAACTGTTGATTTCTTTCTTTTTATAAGGTTCTAGATTATATAATGAATAGTAGATACATTTGGCATTTCAATATACTTATTGGGGAAAGGGACATGTTTATTTTTATGTTATAATGAAGAAAATATATTTTCATTTGAAATGCTTTCTAATATTTCATAAAATGTAGCTAAGTCAGATTTTACCTTGCATAATGACATATGACATAAAAGCTGATATTTCTGTCTATATTTTGAATAAATAGTTACTTGGGGTGCCTAAAGAGTCTCCCTTTTTGAAGGTCATATTCAACTTATTGGTATTTCATGGGTAAAAAGTGTTTTAAAATACATATTTTATATTGGTGGTTAATTTATGGCATCTGTGACTGTAACTTCAAGCACCTAAAGGAAAATAATTTCAGAAGTATTTTTAATTAATTTGCTACATGTTTATAACACTGTGTTAAAGCATCTGGACTAATTATTAGTCAGTATATTCCAGAATTTAAATATGCATACATTGGTACTTATATATTTTTGCATTTATCTTTTGACTTTTGTCATTAGAACATTAGGAAGATAATGATTAATCTTTTGTTATATGTATTTTTGAAAGAATTTTAAATATGGCAATGTTTTCTGAAAAACAATGGATCCATAGTGATGGCATTTCAAACTCCTTCCAGAGGAAAATTAGAAAGATATATTGTGTATATTATACAAATGTTTCTTTCTGGAACTTCTGATTACTTACATTGTCATTTTTTTTTTCAAATGAGGTTGTTTAAAAAGAAAAAAAATGTTCCTTTTGTAGTTCGGACATAATTGATTATCTCATGTTAATTTTTTTTTAATTTAGATGAGGTAAGAGAAGTCTTAACCAGAGAATACAATGGTATATGCATCTGGAGTAACTAAATTCTAATTTTTCAAATCTGGCACCATGACAAAACCTGAAACCACATGTGCAGATGTTTCCTAATTAAAAGAATATGATTCCTTCAATATTATATACCCTAGTCTCTTGCCTTTTTTGGCAGATTTTTATCTTGTTGCCTACATTAAGATAGAATTTGGCCCATGATGTTAAAAGCTTTAGAGCAATTAACAACAGACTTTTTATAATGAAAAATGATGTTGAGGGTAATTAATATGGAATAATAGTGAAAGTGATAAAAAGATAATTGTGAAGAATGCAAATTTCATAAATAAAAACACCTGAAAATAAAAATATATTTATTTTTGTAACCCATTTTTACTCATCTCCTTTTTGCAATAATAAACATTATGAATAGGTTCATGGCCATAAAGTCAATTTGCCTGAAGAAAATGAATCAATGATAAATTGATAGTGACTTAAGTTGTCCTACTTTTAGATTTCAAGACCCAGAACATGGAGTCATAAATTTAAATCTGAAAGAAACATAAGAGATGGTCTAATCTTATAATTCAAACTTCTCATTCCCCAAAGGAGTATATCAAATTCTAAAGAGTTGATTTTTTTAAAGACTTACATATAATATTGAGTCAAAACAGAATTAAAATGCAGTACTCTTATTCCATATTCAATATCCTTACTTCATTGGTTTCTTGTAAGACCCTTTTTTTGCTTGTTTAATTTTCTTTTTGTTTTCATTAAATTGTCCTTTTTTATACTGAGGACCCCCAAGAAAGAAACACTCCTCATCACCAAATCAGTATCTGCATTGCAAGCTATAGTTGTGGAATGATGCTTGGGAAATTAAAAGGTTAAATTACATGTCAAGGTTAGGTCATGTGTTGGAAGAAGGATTTTATTTTGACTCTGAGACCAACTCTTTTCAGTAATTCTTGTTGTACTTTGCTTTACAATTGGAATTATCAAATGTATATATCAAGTTTCTTCATATGTTAATAATAAATACCTGCTCTAAATAACTAGTCCTACATATGGTAGAAGTGATTTCTCACCGGGTATGGATTGGACTAAATTACCTTTGCAGACCTTTCCAGTCCACAAATTATGTAACAAAATAATGTTTTAAATTCTACTGCATTTGATCATGGGCCTGCACTAACTTTGTACTACATTTCTAGAAGTAATCTGTACATAAGATCATACATGTGATTCTTTCATAGCCAATGAATACTCCTCTAAAAGTTATACAAGCTGTTCAGTCACTTTAAAATATTTACAAAGACAAGCTACTAAAATAATTTTCAATCCGACTGACTCTAAGTTTTAACATAACACTTGATTAGGTATCTCTCTACTATCATTTTAAACCCTCAGCCCTTGCTTTTGATTCCTGCTGTCCCTCTTCTATACCGTCCTTTATAACTTCTAGCTGTTTAATGCTGTTATGCTGAGGGATCATTCCTGTTTTGCAGGAAATTCATTTAAAAATTAATATGCATTACAGGATTATTAGCTCAATAAGTTACCTTCACAGGACATATTTTCAGTTTGAAAGAAGACCACAATATTGGGCAATTATTAACATAAGCAAAAGAAATAAAGGAAACTTCACTAATAGAATTAATGTATCATTGAAAGGCCAGTGAGACAACTGTTTGGAAACAAGGGCATATTCTTAGCATCTCTCACTCAAGTCAAACTATGTAGGCAACAGTCTATTCTGCCATTGTATATCTTGTCCTTTATACTTCTATAATGCGTGTGCTCTCATAGAGATTAAATCAAAAAGGATATTTATAATAAAATGATTACAAGATACATTAGTTTTCACTCGTTTAGACTTTTTCCTAAGATAAAATTAATGCAAACTAATTTGAACATATCATTGCCTTAATGTGCATCTTGCTCTTAAACTAATAGACTTCCTCATATTAATAATTGCATTATGTGCTTGCAATGAAACAGCTATCTTCTAAGGATTCCTGTAACCCCGATTTTTGTTTAAAAAAGCATTCTATTGTCAGTGACTTTTCACTTCAAAGAAGCCTTTAATTATACCTGACTATTGTGGGACATGCATAAACATTTTTATGTCACAAAAATCACAATTTTTCTCCTTGCAAAATACAGTCAACTTGTCTCCTTTTAAGCATTGTTTCTATCCCAGTAGATATTAAGACACTATTGCAAAACGTTTAAATGAAAAATAATCATTATTACCTCCAAAAAATCAGAATAATAAGTTCAGTTGTGAGAAAGGGGAAAAAAAGTAAATTGTTCTAAAATTTTGAAAATACATCTAGTGGGCCAAAAATGAAGAAAAAATATCATTTAAACTTTGATTTTTCAATCATTTATGTAGACATAGCTTGCTTATAATTTGTTTCACAATTTAACTTAATAGATGAAACTGATTTTGTGTTTTCTGTTCATGCCAAAGGTTTATTAGAAGGATTTTACAATATATTTCCATGGTAGATATTTGTATGTATTTATCTTAGCCTTTCTAGGGAAACTGAATATTTCATGACATAGAGAAATTGAACTATTAATGTGGTATTCTAAAAATGAAGAGTGGCATTTTTTTTTCAGAGACATGTTATAGTGTGGAGAAGTTTAAATTCTCTGATTCTGATAAATTGATGCACTATTGGGATGTGATTTTCATTTTCTTAAGAATTCAAAAAGTTCAAAGCTCTTTTATTCAGCCAGCTTTTAAAGTATTAGAAAAGAATCATGAGTCAATGCACACCTGCCAAAAGTGTATTTATTCAGAGAACCTCAGGAGCAAAAGTTCAGTAATGACACTAGGGAACACAGAGACCCCCTGGGCTGTATATCTCCATTCAGGACAGTCATGACAAAGACATTTCATAAATTCTATTTTAGACATCGACTTTTTCCATAGATAATCTTTACATATTATTGCCATTTCCCCATCACAAAGAGTCAGTTGAACTGATACTGCACAGTGAGATGCGAAAGGAGCCTTGATAGATGGCATCTGCAGAGTCTTTTGGAATCTCTGTCAGCAGGAGAGCGCCATAGATCAGCCAACTCTGGACAAAAATTGTACTCTGCTTTGAGAAATGACTAGCACCATCACTGCATGGCTATATTTCCCTGATCCTGACTCTGCCAGCAATTTAAATGCACTCACTTGGCCCTCATTCAAAGGGCAGCACTTTGAGATCCAAGAAAACAGAGCAGAGCCTGTACAGTCTTTTGGAAAATTATGAAGATAATAATGGTCACAGTAATAACAATGTGGTTAGCATTATAATAATCACAAATATAATGGGTGACTTGATACTGACTGCAGAAGTTCAACTGAATTCCACGAACATGCAGATGTGCGACATTGTCTTGAATAGGTTGACAAAAGAGATTTCCATTCCCATTCTGTGGTGAACTTTTGACAAAATAATTTTATTATTTCATCTATTTATTTATTTCTTTAGGGATTTTGGAAATGGCAACAGTATATTAGTAGATGTTTGTACTGAGAAAGTTAAAATTACAAATATATAGAAATGTTCTCCTTAACCCCCTTCTATTTCTGCTCCTTTGAATTGTTTCTACCCTTCCCCAACACTGTATGACAACTTTCTTTTTGCTGTTGGCAGGTGACAATGTTTAAATATATCCCTGAGGTAAAACTTAATGGAATGAAGGTAAACATTCCTCACGTCTTCTTTATTATCTACCGTCTTTGGTAGTTCTTGAATATTCTTCCTATTTTTAAATAATACAAAATAATGCATATGTTTTTATTGTTCAATATAAGTGATTTAACTTTCTTTCCTAAATATCATGATGATTTATTTACTTTGAAATACAAAAAAAGATGTGATATGAGTATCTCTAGAAATACTAAAGCTTAGATTAAAAGAAAGTCTAGCCAGCAATTTAGAATGCATAAAGTAAGTACTGTAAATCCAAAAATAAAAGGAAAAAGATGGCTTTTATCTCAGTCTAGCTCTTACACTATATGCCACTTATAAAATCCTTAGAAAATAAGTATCATATATATCTACAATAGTGTGTACATAGAGTAAAGTCTTTTGAGATTTATCATTTTCCCTTTGTCTCTAGCGATTCCCATTTTTTTTTTGCAGTTTCACTGATCATTACCATCTCTACCAGAGGTCATATGTTTTGACATTATCCAATAAGTGTTTTTAATAGATATATTTGGTAAAAGTGGCAGTTCTCATTAAGTTTTCATATTTAGCTGGAGACATATATAAAAGTATATATATATATATGTATACATATATATATATACTTACATGCATCTTTTATACTTTGCACTCCCTCTAGTCATTCTGATCATACTATATATATTTTCAACTTATCATTCTTATCCATATATTGCCAAAAATAATCAGCAAAACGCTGAGTTTCTATAGTGCAAATGTGACTTTGGGCCATTGATTATCTCTCATTCTCATTTCTTGATCAGTCCCCTCTCCAATTATACGTCTGTATCACTTCCACACATGAAACTGAATTCATAATGATGAATTACCAAACTGCAGCATGATTTCTAATTAATACCTAATATGAAATTAATAATTATATCACTTGTACTGCACTGAATCTCTTTCAGTGCTTAATGATGAAATTACATAATTTATCTGATGACAGACTTTCTTTCATGTTAACTATGCCTCTCCCTGCAATATAAAATATCTTGATGGAAAATGTATACTGTCATATAGGTATAAAAAATTAATATAATTTAGGGTTAATTTTTCTTAGAATCTTAAGTAAGTTTGTATAAACAAAATCCAAAAAACCCAGATACATTAAGAAACTTACAGTTTTGGTCCTGGAGGCAATATAAAAAAGACTTGTATTTATTTGTCAAGTTAGATGATAGTCCTATTAAAAGTAATCAACAACAACATAAATATTTTTATTCCAGTGTATTCTTATTCTTTTTTGTTCCAATTCTACAATGTCATTTATTAAACACCTATTACAATTTAACAGTTATTTATATAGCACCAGTTATGTGCTAAGTGATATGCTGAAGGTCAGTACACAAAAGGTTAAGAAAAAATTTGGGCCTCTAATAAATGTATATATTACAGAAAGAAAACATGTTCACACATAAATCAATACAATATATAAATAAAATGATCCTTAAGGCTTCTATATAAGGTGCACTCAGAACATTAGGAGTCTTCTCACTTTCTCTTATTAGGTCTAGGATGATAATAGAGTCTTCTCTGTTCCCTTTCAATACTCTTAACAAGTATGTTTTCAAAAGTAAGCATTAGTCATTGTCTTTTTTAAGGGGACAGGAGCAAGAATAAGGTATGAACTTAACACAGAAATACTCATTTTTTTTTGGTAATTCCATCTCTTTCATATACCTTGAGATGCCAACTAAACAATTTTGTTGCCTTCAGTCCAATTATCTACATACACAATGTCATTTAGCTATTTTCCTTCTCCATTTTATGTTGTTTTTCAATTTCCTATGTAAACACACACTTGACCATGATCTTAGTGTACCAAGATGGTGGTTCTCTTGCTCTTAATAATGAAAATAAATTTTTGACTAAAATATCTGGGAAGATTTTTCTCTTTAATTTTAGAGTTCTACCTATTTTTATTAATAAAAGCCCAGGGGGGTCTTTTGTTTAATTGATGTTTTTTTACTAAGACAAATAAATTAGTTCAAATTATAATGGTTTTGATGTCTTGTGAGTTAATGCTACTCATTTTTACTTACAAATAGATCTTTTGCCAATTTTTCACAATAATATATATCCCTGTGAAAATTAGAGCAATAATTAGGAACAAATTTTCCAAACTATATACCAATAAGTCTCATAATCTAAGTGAAATGGATGAATACTTACAAAAATACAGATTGCTGAGACTAAGACAAGAATAAATAAATTACTTAAATAAGCCTATTTTAGAAAAAGAAATTGAACAAGTTATTAATCAACCACCTAAGAAAAATCTCCAGGGTTAGATGGAATTACATGTGAATTCCACTAAACATTTAAAGAACAATGAATTCCAATACATGGAAACAATTTGTAAAAAAAAAAAAAAAAAAGGAAAAAGAAGCCCTAACTTCCTTTTATGACACATATATGGTGCTGATACCTAAACTAGGTAGATTCAAGCCAGAGAAAGAAAATTATCTAATGTATATATTGATGCAAAAATCTTAAATAAAATATTGGCAAAGAGATTACATTAAGTTATCTTCTGCATAATATACCATAGCCAAGTAGGATGTATAACAGGAATGCAGGCCTCATTATTAGGAAAATTATTAGCATAATTGATTATATCAGTAACAACTAACAAAAATCATATGATTATCTCAATAGATGCAGAAAATAGAGGTCTCCTTATTAGGAAAATTATTAGCATAATTGATTATATCAATAACCAAACTAACAAAAATCATATGATTATCTCAATAGATGCAGAAAAAGCATTTCACAAAATATAACACCCATTTCTATTTTAAAAAAAACATTAAAAAAAGAATATAGGAATAAATGGAGTTTTCCTTAAAATGATCAGTAGCATCTATTTAAAACTATTAGCAAATATCATATGTAATATGGAAGAACTAGAACCATTCCCAATAAGATCAGGAGTGAAACAAGGTTGTCTACTATGATCATTACTATTAAATATTGTATTAGAAATTTTAGCTTTGGCAATAAGAGAAAGAAAAAAATAAAAAAAAATTAAGAGTACATAATGAGTTAACCAAATTATCACTCTTTTGCAGATGATATGATGACATATTTAGAAAATCTTATAGAATCAACTAAAATCTACTAGAAACAATTCACAATTTTAGCAAAATCGTGCTATTGCAAAATACAAAATAAATCCACATAAATCATCAGCATTTTTATGTTACAAAGAAATTCAAGCAGCTAGAGAAACACAGAGAAATTCAATTTAAAATAAGTGTAAATAATACAAAATACATGCGAGTCTACCTGCCAAGGCTAAGTCACGAAGTATACGAACACAATTACTAAACACTTTCCACACAAATAAAGTCAGTTCTAATCAATTGTAAAAATATCGTGTTCATGGTTAGACAGCTAATAAAATAAAAATGATAATACTGCCTAAATTAGCCTGCTAATTCAGTGCTACAGCAATCAAATTGCTGAGAAATTATTTTACAAAGCTAAAAACAAATAATAACAAAGTTCATCTGAAAGAACAAAAGTTGAAGAATTTCAAAGGAATTAATGAAAAATGCAAATGAAGGTATCCTAGCTCTACTAGATAGTGGAATAGATTAGGTTCACAAGACACAATATTCAATGACTATAGTAACTTAGTTTTTGATAAACTCAAAGACACCAGCTTCAGGAATAAGAATTCATAATTTGACAAAAAATTCTGGGAAAATTGGAAATCATTATGACAAAAACTTGGTATTGACTCACACCTAACACTCTATTCCAACTTAAGGTTGAAATGATTTCACTATTTAGACATAAAGAATGATACCATCAGCAAATTACAAGAACAAAAAGATAGTCTACTTCTCAGATCTGTGGAGAAGAAAGGAATTTGTGGCCAATGAAGAACTAGAGTACATTATGGAATGCAAAATTGATATTTTTGTTTATATTAAATTAAAAGTTTTTATATAAACAAAACTAATGCAGACATGATTAGAAGGGAAGCCATAAATTGGGAAAATATTTTTTTTTTACATCCCAAAGTTCTGAAAAAAATCCTCCTTCCTAAAATATATAGAGATTTGACTCAAATGTAGAAGAATTCAAGCCATTTTCAAAAATGTAGGGCCTATAGTTAGAACCTTGTTTAAAGCCTGGGAAATTTCTTGGGAATTACTTATCTACACAGGTGGCCATTAACTCAAAGACATTACAAAAACTTCGTGGCTCAGAAAATGCAAGATTTAAGAAAAAGTAAAAATAGCAATAAACTGTATCATGACTTAAATTGTTGCCTTCCCTTAACTTTTACAAGATAATCTATAAACTCCAAATCATGCCACTTATTTAGGTATAGTAAACAGATAAATGTTTAAACAGGACTTCTGATCAATACTTTATGCATAGAGGAATCTTACATCTCTAAGAAAAAGCAATCAGGAAACCTGGTTCAATGTCATCAGACAATTTCTAGGGCTTGAATAATCCTTAGAACAGGGTGAAATAAGTTTAAAGGCATTAAATATTAGTTTTCTAGATAACTTGAAAAAGATAAAACTATAAAATTCTAGAAAAGATTATCATTAGTACAGATTTATTTTTAAAAATCTAAGAAGACAGCATTTATTAATGTGTATATACTTTTTATGCCCATAAAATATAATTGTATATAGTATGTTATATATATATATATATGCAGTATGTAATATATATATATATACACACAAAGAGAGAGAGAGCGAGAGAGAGAGAAAGAGAGAGAGAGAGAGAGAGAGTAAAATATTAGTCAAGCAACGGCAAGTAGTATTTTGCCACAAAACAAAACCTTGGATCCCTATTGTTGACTAAAAGATGTAGATGACTTAAGAACTTTTTCCTTATTGGTTGTAAATTACAAATGAATTTGTCTTGGTGGGAAAAATGCTGTTTTAGAGATTTATCAAAAATGTTTCTCAAAAATGTTAAAATAACCTAAGATTACACAACATATGTGACTAACAGACTGATTAATAACAAGCTAAATATAAGTATGAATTGATATTAATAAGGAAAATAATTTTGATATTTGGAACATAAATTACAATAACCACGACTAGAGGCAGGGAGCCCTTTTAATCAATGTTTGTAGCAATCCAGGTAAGAGATTCTAATGCCCTCAGCTAAAGTGTTCAAACTCTGAGTAGACAGAAAAGGGGTCAGTCATGAGAAACATGGTGGAGGCAGACCAGCAAGATTTGGAAACTAAATTGATAAATGATATGAAGAAGAAAAGTTATTGTTACCTTGAAAGCAATACATACGTTCACAAATCCAAGGGTTCTGATATAGGCTTATTTTTAAAATATATAGAGAATTGAATCAAATTTATAAGAGTGAATGCCATTCTGCAATTTGATAAAATAGTCAAAGAATATGAACAATTTTCAGATGAAGAAATTAAAACCATTCCTAGTCATATGAAAAAAAAATGCTTTAAATAGCTATTGATCAGAGAAATGCAAATTAAGACAACTCTGGGGTACCACCACACACCTCTTAGATTGGCAAAAAGATAATGATAAATGTTGGAGAGGATGTGGGAAAACTGAAATTCTAATGCATTTTTTGTGGAGTTGTGAAAAGATCCAGCCATTCTGGAGAACAATTTGGAACTATGCCCAAAGGGCTATCAAATGTGCATACACTTTGATCCAGCAGTGTCTCCAAGGTATGCATCCCAAAAAGATCATAAAAAGGGGGAAAGGTCCACATGTGCAAAAATGTTTGTGGAGGTCTTTTTGTGGTGGCACAAAACTGGAAACTCATCAAATGCCCATCAGTTGGAGAATGGCTGAGTAAGTAATGGTATATGGATGTCATGGAATATTATTGTTCTATAAGAAATGATCAGCAGGATGATTTCAGAGAAGCCTGGAAAGACTTAAATAAACTGATGCTAAGTGAAGTGAATAGAACCAGAAGAACATGCTTCACAGCAACAAGAAGTTTATACCATGATCAATTCTGATGAACATGACTCTTTTCAACAATAAGGTGATTCAGTCCAGTTCTAATGGACTTGTGATGGAGAGTCATCTGCACTCAGACAGAGGATTATGGGGACTGAATGTGGAACACAATATA
>JAJPUD010011417.1:0-25577 GCA_023553655.1 Myrmecobius fasciatus | reverse complement strand
TCCCTGGTATAAATCCTACTTGGTCATAGTGTACTATCCTGGGGATGACTTTCTGTAATCTCATTGCTAATATCTTATTTAAAATTTTTGCATCAATATTCATTAGGGAAATTGGTCTATAGTTTTCTTTCTCAGTTTTTACCCTACCAGGTTTAGCTATCAGCACCATATCGGTCTCATAGAAGGATTCTGGCAGTATACCTTCTGTCCCTATTTTCTCAAATAGTTTGTGTAGTATTGGAATCAATTGTTCTTTGAATGTTTGGTAGAATTCACATGTAAATCCATCTGGCCCTGGAGATTTTTTCTTAGGGAGTTGGTTAATGGCTTGTTCTATTTCTTTTTCTGATATGGGGCTATTTAAATAATTTATATCCTCTTCTGTTAACCTGGGCAATCTATATTTTTGTAGATATTCCTCCATTTCATTTAGATTATCAAACTTACTGGCATAAAGTTGGGCAAAATAACTCCTAATTATTGCTCTAATTTCCTCTTCATTGGAGGAAAGTTCTCCCTTATCATTCTTGAGACTAACAATTTGATTTTCCTCTCTCCTTTTTCTTATCAAATTAACTAAAGGCTTATCTATTTTGTTGGTTTTTTCATAGAACCAACTCTTAGTTTTATTTATTAACTCAATAGTTTTCTTGTTTTCGATTTTATTAATTTCTCCTTTTACTTTTAGAATTTCCAATTTGGTATTTAATTGAGGGTTCTTAATTTGTTCTTTTTCTAGTTTTTTTAATAATAAGCCCAATTCATTGATCTTTTCTTTCTCTATTTTATGCAAGTAAGCATCTAGAGATATAAAATTACCCCTTATAACAGCTTTGGCCGTATCCCACAAATTTTGGTATGTTGTCTCCTTATTGTCATTCTCCTGGATGAAATTATTGATTGTGTCTATGATTTGCTCTTTCACCCATTCATTCTTCAGGATTAGATTATTTAATTTCCAATTACCTTTTGGTTTATTTTCTCCTGGACTTATATTGCATGTGATTTTTATTGCATCATGATCTGAAAAGGATGCATTTACTATTTCTGCCTTTCTGCATTTGATTTTAAGGTTTTTATGCCCTAATATATGGTCAATTTTTGTATATGTTCCATGGACTGCTGAGAAAAAAGTAAACTCTCTACTGTCTCCATTCAACTTTCTCCATAGATCTATCATACCTAACTTTTCTAACAATTGGTTTATCTCCCTAGTTCCTTTCTTGTTTATTTTGTAGTTTGATTTATCTAATTCTGAGAGAGCAAGGTTGAGATCCCCCACTAGTATCGTTTGGCGGTCTATTTCTTCTTGCATCTCTCTTAATTTCTCCCCTAGGAATTTGTGTGCTATTGCACTTGGTGCATATATATTTAATATAGATATTGCTACATTATCTATGGTACCCTTTAATAGAATATAGTTTCCTTCCTTATCTCTTTTGATTAGATCTATCTTGGCTTTTACTTGATCTGAGATAAGGATTGCTACCCCTGCTTTTTTTTGTTCACCTGAAGCATAATATTTTCTGCTCCAGCCGTTTACCTTCATTCTATATGTGTCACTATGTTTTAAATGTTTCTTGTAGACAACATATTGTGGGATTCTGTTTTTTAATCCAGTCTGCTATCCGCTTCCGCTTTATGGGAGAGTTCATCCCATTCACATTCACAGTTAGAATAACTAATTCTTTATTTCCTGCCATCTTATTTACCCTCGTTATGTTTTCCCCTTTCCTTTCCCCTTTCTCCCTTCCCCCCTCCTCAGTACTTTGCTTTTGATGACCCCCTCCCCCAAACAATACTTCACCCTTTAGATCCCCTCCCCCTGTTTTTATTCCTTTCCCCTGATTCTTCTATTTTCCCTTCTATTAGTTTGTCCCTTACTTTTCCTCCTTTTCCTCCCACTTCCCTCTAGCAACAGACAAGTTTCTATGTGAAATCAAATGTCTGATATACACTTTTAGAGCCCAACCTGATGAGAGTAAAATTTACACAGTGCTCATCTCCCTCCCCTCTTTCTCTCAATTATATTAGGTTTTCTTTGCCTCTTCAAGTGATTTTAACCTTGTTTTTATCTCCTTTTTTTTTTAGATCTTATTTTACCACTTTTTCCCTCTTTTCCCCAGTATGACAACATTTTCCCCTCTAGTTCTCTTTTTCATATTATCAAAGTAATATCTAGTTAATTATACCCCCAAACTTTGAGTATCTCCCTAGTAGCAATAAAGTTCTCAAGAGACCTTTCCTTTTTACCTTTTTATGCATCTCTTGAGTTCTGTGTTTGGGTGTCGAATTTTTTGTTCAGATCTGTTCTTTTCATTAGAAATAGGTGAAATTCACCTATATCATTGAATGACCATCTTCTTCCCTGGAGGATAATGCTCATTCTAGCTGGATAGGTTATTCTTGGCTGTAATCCAAGTTCCTTTGCCCTTCGGAATATCTGGTTCCATGCCCTTCGATCCTTCATTGTGGAAGCTGACAAATCCTGTGTGATTCTAATTATTGAACCTCGGTATTTGAATTGTTTCTTTCTAGCTGCCAGCAGAATCTGTTCCTTGGTGCTATAGTCCTGAAATTTAGCCACGATATTCCTTGGGGTCTTAATTTTGGGGTCTCTTTCAGGAGGTGATCTGTGAATTCTTTCGATGTTGATTTTGCCCTTTGATTCTACAATCTCAGGGCAGTTTTCTTTCAGGATTTCCTGGAAGATAGTGTTTAGATTCTTTTTTTCATCATGGCTTTCAGGAAGTCCAATAATCCTTAGATTGTCTCTCCTAGATCTATTTTCCAACTCAGTTGTTTTTCCTAGGAGATATTTCATATTTTCTTCTAATTTTTCATTTTTTTGTTTTTGTTTGACTGATTCTTCAAGTCTTAGTGAGTCATTCACTTGCATTTGTTCAATTCTTATTTTTAAAGTGTTGTTTTCTTCAGTTACCTTTTTAAGCTCCTTTTGTAACTGGCCAATTTGTTCCTTGTACTCTTTTTCCACTTCACTAATTTTATTTTTTAATAAATTGGTGTCTTTTTCATATCTCTTTCGCAGGGCATCATATCCTTCTTGCACTGATTTCAGTTTATTTTCCCATTTATCCTCCAGCTCTCTTTTGAGGTTCTTTATGCAGTCTTCCAGAAAGGCCTTTTGAAAAGGGGACCAGTGATGGTCCTGGCTGATGTTCTCTGGATTTTTGTCTAAAGGAACCTCTGGCTCTGCGGTCGTTTCTTTGCCTTGATAAAAGCTGTCTATGGTGAGAGCTCTCTTTTGCTTCTTCATCATATTTTTTTTTTTTTTAGACAGTGTGGATATCTCTTTAAGGTAGGGGAAAAAAAAGCGGCGGCTGCAAAAAGCTTTGCCCTGGGGCACTTCGGCGAGTTGACTTAAGGTGCTGGGCCGGTGGGGGCTAGGATTAAGTCCGAATTACTCCTTAAACAAGGCAAGTCTGCCAGAACACCTGTCCCCAATCAGGGCAGAGTGTCCCGAGTGCCTCAGATAAGCTCCAGGTGTTTGGAATTTGGAGTTTGGAGTTTGGAATTTCTTCCACGATGAGCCAAGCTGAGTCCCACCCTCACTTCCGGCCTGCACAGTTGTCGTCTATTTATCTCTCTGTCCGAGTCCGACTAACCTGATATGAAGTTATCCAGAGAGCTGTGCCCAAATATTTCTGAGTTCGTTGACTTGAAGATCAGTTCGGAGGCTTATTTTATTGTTGATTTGAGAGAAGATCGGAGGAGAGGCAGAAAGTCACCTTTTCACTCCGCCATCTTGGCTCCGCCCCTTAACAATCTGTTTTTCAATTTTTTAACTAAATACTTATGAACTAGTATAATTGCTTTTGATTGCTGAGTTTTTTTTTAAAACCTATTGATGTACTTTTCAATTAGTACAATTTTTAAATAATTGCTGCTGTTAAGTATCACAATATGCATGTATACATACACATATATTGATAGACACATATACAACATATATCTGTATTATAAATACATCCCCTTCATTCCTATTTCTTTTAATTATCTAGGGATTATTGCTTTTTTCCCACAATGAGTTTTGTTATTATTTTTCATTGTTCTATAAAGAAGTTGCTTGGTATTTTGGTGGAGTCACATGGAATAAAGACATAAATTTTAGTGGCATTATCATTTTATTTTATTTCTTTACCCTACTAATTATTACTAATTTTGTACTTTTTTTTAAAATTTAGGACCAATCCATCCCTTACTCTACCATCCCTCTAAATTACTCTGCAGGCTATTGACTAGGCTACAATATATAATTGAGATAATGTTCTGCTTCTGGAGTGCTTGTTAAAAAAAAAAAAAAAGTGTTTGGTTCTGAACTTGTTCATTGCTAGAGATATCTGCTGAAGTCTCCAAATTCTTCTTATTCTAAAAGTTATTAAGCAGAGTTCCACCATAAAGTGCACTAGATTTGTTAATGAAAACTGGATAATAGACAACAATATTGTCAGTTGATATCTGATTCCTGATTCTGAATAATGTTATGAGATCCTGCTATGGTTCTGGAAAGCCATTTTATCCCTTTAAGCAACTTTCATTTCTCTTTAGGACCTGGCACTTGTATGTTCACTTTAGCATGTTCCTAGACAGTTCCTGTTCCCTCTATTTGTAGACTCAGCTATATATATAGACTATATATAGCTCAGCTCATGCTGACTAGAACTGAGGGAAAAATAATTCACTGTGAAATTTTCTTGGATTTTGTTTTTAGGATTAGTACAGGTAAATTTTCTATATCAATTTGAAAGAGTTTGAGAGGAGCAGGGAAGAGTTTTTTTATTATTCTGCCCTCTTTTTTCTACATGGACACAATAATAATGGACGTAAGATGGAGAGGAGATTAGAAGAGTTAAGTCATGAAAAATCTATTGAACTTTCTCACTAAAGTTAGAGGTCTTCAACTAAGAGAATATTAGGAAGTTTGAGACATTTGTGGAGACAAGAGTAATTATGGAAGTGCTTCATTGGTAAGTAGGATGAGGAAACAAATAAGAAGAAATAAAAAAAATTGCTACAGAGTAAAGAAGATCCATCTGAAATGTGATAACCTAAATTTGAAGTATAAAGTCAAGCAAGCTAGTTTGTGTGGCTTCTTCTAGGAATGTTTAATGACATGAGTCAGAGATGAAATATGCTAAAAAAATAATGTAAAATTGTGATCCATCACATAGAAATAAGACAGGAAGAAAAAAAGATATTCAAGAGAAATAGAAATAATAGAATTGAATTGTGAAATATAGGTACAAGATGGGGAAGGTCAGAAAGGAAAATTAAAATAAATCTACTGACCAGAAATTAATGAAAGCTAGATGGGCATGAAATTACAGAAAGTGTTAACAACAGGAGTTGGGAATCTTGTTTCCTTATTTCAAACTAATATTTGAAGTTATGCACATGTGTCTGAGCTAGAGCCACCAATGTGCAGATACCGTCAAATTTATTTTGATGAAAGAACAATTAAAAATAGGACAGCAGCTGTGACTGCCAAATTCTGCTATTATCGCAGCACCTGCTTTTTGTTGTTCTCTCAGAGACTGCTTTCAGCAGGTGATTCTCTTCAAAGATTTAGAACACATTATGCTCTATGTAGAACATATTTGTGTAAGTTAATCTTGTGATTATATGCAGATGTTGCATACGTATATGTTTGCCTTCAGGAAACTGTTTCATTGAATGGGTTGAAAAAAAATTCACCAAATAAGAATTAGGGAAAAATCACCCACAGGATTCTTTCATTAATATTTGAAAGTAAATACACCTGTCTAATTAGGGAGAGGAAATAAAATTAAGAATTTCTTTTATTATTTCAAAGAACAGAATTGAGTAGTAAGGTTGCCTGTGTCCACAAGAAAATCTCTGTGGAAGCCAACAATCAAATTAATAATGATGAAACAGTATATAGGTATTGTTAAATGAAAAGCACTTTGGACTAGGCTAGTAGTTGCTGTTACCTAATTTCTGTCAAAATGCTTTGCAAATTTCTAAAATCATTTCCTGAAATAGTTAGATCTGATCATGTCCTCAAAGTCTGGAATTTTGCATATATCAAATAAAAGATTAATGAGGTATTTTCCTTTTGAAAAGAAAGCAATTGATTTCTTGGGGTTATTTTTTTTTTTAATTTGATGGTAATACTATCATAAAGAAACAAAAAAGAAAAGACTTTCAATTTCATCTTGTACAGTTTATTATATATATGTATATTATATATATGATATTACACATATTGTATATATATGTTATATATAGTATTATATATGTGTGTTATATTATGCAAATTATATATTTTCATAAATAATATATAATAAAATACAATATTGATATATAGCAAAATTAAGTCTTAGGAAAAATGATTTGGTTAAAATCATACAATTAGAAGTATAAAACCAAACTAGAATATCAATCAAATCACTGGATCCCATCGATTTTCAATTCTAACATTACCATTAAAATAATTCATATTGCCTTGATATTCTTTTAAAATTGCTATAATGATTGATATTTGACAGTATGAAAATTGGAAAATTTGATTATTAACATAAAATATATATGAAGGGAAAAAGCACCAGTTATGGGCAAATATGGAAAATCATTAGATTATAAAAATACATATATTCAAAAAGTTCACATTTTTAAACTTTCATTATGCATTCTTACTCTTTATGCAAAGCTTTATTTCCTTAAATATTTTCAAATTTAAAGAAAAAATATTAACATTTTTTCATTTCAAACTTTCCTCCATCCAATACTTTCCTCTGCTTGATAAGGAAAACCATGTGATATTGATTACATATATGAATATGTGAAATAATGGAAAATATTTTCATTATTAGCCATGTGGGAAAATAACACACACACACACACACACACACAGAAACACACACACACGAAAATTAAAAAAAGCATTTTTATTTATTTTTAAATTATTGTTCAATCTTCAAATTTCATTTGGTCCCTCTTGAAATTGGATAGCATTTTCCATCATATCCCAAGGTGCTTCATAGTTATCTTACATTATTATATTATTCAGAATAGTTGAGTCTTTCCCAATTGTTTATCTTTATAATACTGTCATAATTGCAGATAATATCTCCCAGGTTCTGATAATTTATTTATTTTTTATCAAAGATTTTTTATTTGCAAAACATATGCATGGGTAATTTTTCAGCATTGACCCCTGCAAAGCTTTCTGTTACAAATTATTCCCTCCTTCCCTACACCCCCTGCGCTAAATAGGAGGAAGTCTAATACATGTTAATTATGTTAAAATACATGACAAATCAAATATATGTGTACATATTTATACAATTATCTTGCTGTACAAGAAAAAGCAGACCGACAAGGTAAAAAACAAAAAAACAACAACAACAACAACAAAAAAAAAAAACCTGAGAAAGAAAACAAAATGCAAGCAAAATGCAACATCAAAGGAGAGTGTGAAAATGCTATGTTGTGGTCCACACTCAGTTCCCACAGGCCTCTCTCTATATGTATATGACTATCTTCATCATTGAACAAGGAACTGGTTTGAATCGCCTCATTGTTGAAGAGAACCATGTCCATCAGAATTGAACATCATATAGTCTTGTTGGTGTTTATAATGGTCTCCTGGTTCTGCTCATTTCACTCAGCATCAGTTCATGTAAGTCTCTCCAGGCCTCTTTGAAATCGTCCTGCTGGTCGTTTCTTACAGAACAATAATGTTCCATAACATTCATATACCATAATTTATTCATCCATTCTCCAATTGATTGGCATCTATTCAGTTTCCAGTTTCTAACCACTACAAAAAGGGCTGCCACAAACATTCTTGCACATGTGGGTCCCTTTCCCTCCTTTATAATTTCTTTGGGATATAGGCCCAATAGAAACACTGCTGGGTCAAAGGGTATGCACAGTTTGATAACTTTTTGAGCGTAGCTCCAAATTGCTCTCCAGAATGGTTGGATCTGTTCACAGTTCCACCAACAATGTATTAGTGTCCCAGTTTTCCCACATCCCCTCCAACATTCATCATTATCTTTTCCTGTCATTTTAACCAATCTGACAGGTTTGTAGTGGTATCTCAGAGTTGTCTTAATTTGCATTTCTCTGATCAATAGTGATTTGGAGCACCTTTTCATATGACTAGAAATAGATTTAATTTCATCATCTGAAAATTGTCTGTTCATGTTCATTGACCATTTATTGAAAGGGGAGTGACTTGAATTCTTATAAATATGAGTCAATTCTGTATATATTTTAGAAATGAGACCTTTATTAGAACTCTTAAATATAAAGATGATTTCCCAATTTATTTCTTTCTTGTTTATTTTGTGGTTTTATTTATCTAATTCTGAGAGAGCAAGCTTGAGATCCCTCACTAGTTTTGTTTGTCTATTTCTTCTTGCATCTCTCTCAATTTCTCCCCTAGGAATTTGGATCCTATTTTACTTGGTGCATATATATTTAGTATTAACATTGCTACATTATCTATGGTACCCTTTAGTAAAATATAGTTTCCTTCCTTATCTCTTTTAATTAGATCTATCTTTGCTTTTTCTTGATCTGAGATAAGTATTGCTATCCCTGATTTTTTGTTCATCTGAAGCATAATAGACTCTGCTCCAGCCCTTTACCTTTACTCTGTATGTATCTCTATGCTTTACATTTGTTTCTTGGGAATAACATATGGTAGGATTCTGGCTTTTAATCCTGTCTGCTCTCTGCTTCCCTTTTATGGGAGAGTTCATCCCATTCAAAATCACAGTTAACATAACTAATTCTGTATTTCCTGCCATCTTATTTACCCAAGTTAGGTTTTTCTCTTTCCTTTCCCCATTCTCCCTTCCCCCCTCTCCAGTATTTTGCTTTTGATGACCACCTCTCCCAAACATTCCTCCCCCCTTTGCAGCCCCTCCCCCTCTTTTACTCATTCCCCCTGATTCTTCTATTTTTCCTTTTATTAATCTATTCCTTTCTTTTCCTCCTTTCCCTCCCATTTCCCTACAAGGAAGGACAAGTTTCTCTGTGAAACCAAATGTGTCTGATATATTCTTTTAGAGCCCAATCTGATGAGAGTAAGATTTGCACAATGCTCATCTCCATCCTTTCTTTTCCTAAATTATATTAATTTTCTTCGCCTCTTCATGAGATTTTCACTTATTTTTACCTCCTTTTTTAAACTTTATTTTACCACCTTTTCCCTCTTTTTCCCAGTATGATTGCCTTTCCCCCTTTAGTTTCTTTTTCATATTATCAAAGTAATATCAAATTATACCCCCATTCTTTAAGTTGTCCATTTTATCTTCTCCAAAGTTCTCATGGGTAAATTATCCCTTGTTCTCCTATTTTTTTTATATTATCCTCCTTTATGCTCAAATCATTGATCCATTTTTTACTTTATTTTCATATGGGATATAAGATGTAGGTCTATGCCAAGTTTCTGACATATTATTTTCCAGCTTTGCCAGTAATTTTTGCCAAATAGTGAGTTCTTATCAGGGAGACCTTGATTATTGTGTGATGTGTATCTAATCTATTCCTCTGATAAAACACTCTATTTATTAACCGGTAACAAATGATATTGCTGAGTGCTGTTTATAATATAGTTTTAGGTTTTGTACTGCTAAATCTTCATCCTTTGTAGTTTTTATTTTTCATTAATTCCCTTGATATTTTTGACCTTTTAATTCTTCCATGTGAGTTTTGTTATTTTTTCAAGTTCTATAAATAATATTTTGGCAGTTTGATTGATATGGCACTTAACAAGTAGATCTATTTAGACAGAATTGTCATTTAGTAGGCATGATGATATTTCCAATTGTTTATATCAGATTTTATTTTTGTGAGAAATATTTGGAATTTGTTCACATAGTTCTTGGATTTGTCTTGACAGATTGACCCTCAAGTATTTTACTTTGTCTATCGTAATTTTAAATGGAATTTCTCATTCTATCTCTAGATGATAGGCTTTTTCAGTAATATATAAAAATGCTAATGATTTGTACGGATTTATTTTATATCCTTCAACTTTGCTAAAGCTGTGAATTTTTTCTAATAAGTTTTTTAGTGATTTTCTAAGATTCTCTAAGGGTACTATCAAATCATCTATAAGGAGTTATAGTTTTATTTCCTCATTGCCTATTCTAATTCTTTAAACTTCTTTTTTCTTTTCTTTTTGCTAAAGCCAGCATTTCAGTGATGATAATAGGTAGTTATTTGTATTAACTATATATATATATATATGGAAAGATAAATAAGTGACATGCTTTTACCTATTCAAAATTAATATTGAAAAATTATTTTATTCCTTTTAATATCACAGAACATATGTAGCTAAGTTTTGGTGATCCTTTGAAAATCTGACCATCTTTCCAAAATTTCTATCAGTTCTCTCACATTTATAATGGTTTTTCTCTTGAAAGTAAAATGAATAGTTTAATAAATTACAATGTATGATCTATGAGTTTACATTAAATAAAAATTATTGTTTATCCATATTAGGATTTCTTCTAGATTTCATTTTATTCCTATAAAAGGCAGAGCATAAGAGTCTAATTTGGCTGAATTACACACTACCTCCTTGTAAAAATTTAGTTATTGACAAAGTATTTGATGTCAAACTTCTTAAAATGCTTTATGCTACCTGCATTTGCTAAATTCAGTCTTTTAAACCTTTACAATTTAATAATTCTGCAGTAAAATCTGAAGAAACATTTCACACTGAAGTAGCTATGCATAAAATGAAATTTTAATTGGTTTTAAATTTGCAGAGTTGATGAAACCTATTCACAAGTATGCTTCAAGTTAAGTAAAACTCATACTGTAGCATTTGAATGTCCCCATGGCAGAAATGTTATAAATTAAGCCACATTGCATGTAATCATCCTATGACTTGATCTCCTCTGGCTTATTCTCCTTTTTCACTGACACATATAACTTGGTTACATACTTTTTTTACATTGGTTCACTCAGAGTTAGTGATTAGTACTTTGTTTGAGTGACAATATTATAATCATTTGCATACAAAATGCAAAATTGTAGTTTTACTATTTTTGTTAACATTTGCTTTCAATTAATTCAGAGACAATCATCAAATCTTAGATGGGGGACATTAGATACATTTTACATCAGTGTAGCCCAAGGCTTCTTGGAGTTTGGAGAAAGTTTGAATACTGAAACCTCCCACTCTCACCATTTCAAGAAAGGAGAGATGTTTTTTTTTAAATAATAACTAAAAGATTGCTTATTGTGTCATGTATATCTAATCTATTGCTCTGATCTACCACTCTATTTATTAACCAATATTAAATGAGGTTGATGAGTTCTGCTTTATAATATAGTTTTAGGTTTGTTACTGCTAACCATCATCCTCTTTTTTTTTTATTAATTCCTTTGATGTTTTTGACCTTTTTATTCTTCCACATGAATTTTGTTGTTTTTTCAAGTTCTATAAATAATATTTATTATTTATAACAAAATATATTATTATTATATAACAAGGTGGTACAATCAACTGAATTGTCAGACCTGAAGTCAGACTCATCTGCCTGGGATCAGATCTAGCCTCAGACATTTAATTTACCTGTCTGATTCTGGGCAAGGTACTATTTCCTGATCATAAAATGAACTGGAGAAGGAACTCATTCCACTATCTTTGCAAGAAAACTTCAATTTGAATCATGAAAAGTCAAAAATGATTGTTCATGATATACCCTACCATTTACTTTTACATCTGATAATTTGGAAGACAATTTCTATAAAATTAATTTTAAATCTCAGTGGAGTAGAGGAAACATGATGAAAATATATGAGCTGAACAGACTGAACATAAGTGGCAAGAATGAAACATTTCTGAAAATTATTGCTTTTGTATCACTCTTTACATTTGAATGATGGGTGTAATATGGTACCCTGGGTATTTCCTTTTCTTCCTGTTGGACAAAACAACAATCTTTTAAAATTTCATTTATTTATTCATTTATTTAATTATTTATTTGTTTTTTTATGTATATAGTTTTGAGTTTTAAACAGAAAGACCTATGAGAGAGAATTCTGAAAAGATGGCAGAGTAGGTCATAATATTTGAAGCTCTTCCAAAACAGAACACAATTGTACTTTTATGAAACACAGAACACTGAAAAACAAATAGGGCAGAACAGGAATCTTCTCAGGACAACGAAAGAAGACAATAAGAAAGATCTGAGAACTAGTATTTAACTAAAGTGAAATATAACATCTGTAGGTTAGCTCCACATAAACAGCAAGTGAGGAGGCCTAGGGCTAGCTGCCTTTGGAGGTAGACATCCCAAACCACAGGAACTCAGACTCAGGATTCCTGATGCGTTAGATAAAATGAAAATATTTTTTAAAAAATTAACAAATTAGAAAAGGAGATTCATATTCTTAAAAATTAAAATAATTTGTTAAAAATTTGAATTGTGTAAAAAGAAGCCTATGAAGGTATAAAAGACTAAGAAATAACAAAACAAAATATTAAAAATGAAAAAAGAGAACACAATGTGAAACATAAGAAAAACAACAGATCTGAAGAACAGATTAAAAAGAGAAATGTAAAAAATAATTGGACTACCTGAATGCTATGACCAAAAAAAGAACCCCAAAACAATATTGAAAAAAAAATAATCAAAGAAAATTGAGCACAAGGGGAAAGTAGAAAAAGAAATATTACCCCAATCAGCTCCTCAAAGAGATTCTACATGTAAAAGACATGGAAATATTGCCAAATTTTGAAACCTACAGATCAATGAAAAATACAAGAAAGAAACAAAAAACAATTGAAATATGCTGTATATATAATTAAAATTGTATAGAATTTATCAGAAACTACAGTAGAAGACTGCAAATCCTAAAATAATATTCATTAGCAATCAAAAGAACCAAGCCTGTTGCCAAAAATATATCCAGCAAAATTATTCATAATATTGAAAGTATAAAACAGAAAATTCAATAAATCTGCAAATTTTCAGGACTTTATCTCAACTAAGCCTGAACTTAACATGAAAATATAAAATAACAAATAAATATTACATACAACATAAAATATACATAAATATAACAAAAGATACCATAAAAAAGCCAACTTCAAAGATTAATTTCAAGGAACTCAACAAGGACAAATTGTTTACATTTGTTACATATAAATGTATACCATAGGTTTAAGATTGACATCAGTAATTGAGTAGCTCAAGAAAAGACTGTAGCAAAGGTATGATCTGACACTCAGAAGCAAATAACACACACACAGGTGTGTAGATTAAATATAGAACAAGTTGTGTAGATTAATGTGAAAGGGATAAAGATGAAGGGAAAAGGTGGGAAGAGAAAAAAAAAGAGAGGGATCCATAAGTGAGGGGAGGTTAAATATTAGCAAGGCAAGTTAAAGAGTAGAATTAATGTAGAAGAATGAGCAGGGATAGGAAATGAGATACACAAACACTATAACAAGGATCTGAAGTATAATTCATTAGAAAAAAATAGGGCTAGTAATCTTTGATTTCTTACAAAATGAAACTAAGATTCATTCACATAAGAAATCTATGTTGTATGTCAGCCACATTAGTACTGTTTTAGTTGCATGCTAACATGAGTAAATGAGTATATATATATATACACATATGTGTGTGAGCATGTATGCATGTAGGGTATGTATATGTCTGTATGTGTGGATGTTAATATATGCATGTTTGTAAGAATGTGTGTTCATGTATATACAAATATATCTGCTCAACCATAGCCCTTTTGGGGCAAGTAGGGGAGAAATTTAAAAGATTAATGTAAAAGTTGCACAACAGAGAACAAAAGAATAAACCACAAGGAAGCAAAGAAAAGATGGATAGACATGAATGTAATATCTACTATTACTGGAAATTTATGGTTATATATTTTGAATCCTCCCTGATATTCTGCTGAACACATGACAATTTTTTAATTCCTTTTTTCTTTTATTTTTTTTCCAATTTTGTGTTTTGTTTTAAATAAATATTTTAATAAGAAAAAAAGAAAGAGAGAGAGAAAAAGAAGGAAAAAAGAGGAAAAGAAAGAAGGAAGGAAAGAAAGAAAGAAAGAAAGAAAGAAAGAAAGAAAGAAAGAAAGAAAGAAAGAAAGAAAGAAAGAAAGAAAGAAAGAAAGAAAGAAAGAAAGAAAGAAAAGAAGGAAGGAAGGAAGGAAGGAAGGAAGGAAGGAAGGAAGGAAGGAAGGAAGGAAGGAAGGAAGGGAGGAAGAAAGAAAGAAAGGAAGAAGAAAAGAAAAGGATTAGGGAAGAAGGAAGGGAGGGAGGGAAGGAAGGAGAGAGGGAAGGAGAAAGGAAGGAAGAAAAGAAAGAAGAAAGGAAAAAAAGAAATAAAGGAAGGAGTTATGTTTAAATACTTATGTAATCCCTAATTGGATTCTGAGAAATCACTTAACATGTCACCCTCAATTTCTTTAATTCTAAAATGGAGATGCAAAAGTAATTCTTATCCCTCAGAGTTTTAAAGGTAGTGTATATATGTGTATCTGCACACACACACACACACACACATATACATTGAAACGCACACATGCAAATATTTATATAGACTTACTTGTATTTATTATTAGTATTTTACCTTTGGGGTAGGCAATTGGGGTTAAGTGACTTCCCCAGGGTCACACAAGTAGCAAGAGTTTCATGACCAAGGCCATATTTGAACGCAGGTCCTCCTGACTCCAGGGTTTGTATTCTGTTCACTGTAGCATCTAGCTGCTCTCCACTTGTATACATATATCTATGAGTCTCTTACTTTATAAATCTTAAAATAATATTAATAATACTATTCCTCTTTTCAAGTAAAAAGGCCCTTACCCTGGGCCTAGGATGCTTATTAACTACCAAGTTTTTCCTTTGAGTCATTCTGTTGTTCAATTAATATTATAAATTTTATATTAATTAAAAAAATAACTTTATATATCTATTAGTGAATAAGACACAGGGCTTTTGCGAGTCATGGTTTGGGAGTTAGAAAACCAGGCTATGAATTCTGGTTCTGTCACTATCTGTTAAGTTCTTGGCAATCCTCATCAATATTATTTTAAATTTTAGGAGTCCAAGTTCCCTAATTCCCTAGTTAGTTCCTTTTAACCAATTGCATTATCATCCTACACTATTCATTCTTTCTCAGAGGGAAGTAGATTATGCTCAGAGTTTAATTCAGTTCTTATGTAGAATTAATCTTACCAAATCCAAGTCCAACTACTCTTCCCTTGTTATTTCTGGGGCCCCTGACATTTTACTCAGATAGATTGCATCCAATATTTCTTATTATTATCCCTATTCTCCTCTTGAGCAAAATTGTGCATTTACTCATAGGTGTTTATGCCATCATGGATCCTGAAATTCTCTTGGTTGAAAAAGTCCTGTCTTTTAGAAAAAAGTGGAAAGTACTGTTAAGAGTTATTATAAGTGGCAGGCATAGAAACTTTGGCAATTAAGAGTTGATGCACCAAACTGATGTGGTATGTGTGTAGACCTAGTCTCAATCACATTCACATGAATAGGTTACAATTCTAGTATTTTTAAAAGATCCTCAATTAGGAAAAATAAAACTCCATATGTAAACCTTTTTGTTAAATGTGATTATTTTCTGCCAACAAGAACAAAAAGTTTTTTTAAATGTTGTTATGTATAGAAGTTACTTTCTCTAGTATAGCTTTCTCTAGTATAGTTTTAATCATTGATTTTTATTTGCAGGATTTAGCAAAATGTAACTCGAGGCTATACTATAGCAATGGTAAAGGCAATCAAAATGAGATAGCAGACAATGCTGCACAGAGGCTTGCAAGATAATTTCTTTTGCTAGAGGTAAAAACCCAAGGAATTTGTTAACAATTGCAGAATCTATTCCCACCCCCCCTATTATTCCCATAAAGTTTGCAGACATTAAGAAATGCATTTCCATTGTTCCCCTTGGTGCTTCTTTTGTAGAAATGAGTAAGTTGTGTATTTTAGTGAGAGGAGTGTGAGCAGCAGGAAACTTAATAAGTTCATTCAATAGACTGCATTCAGTCTGTTTAGTACTTTGACTTGTGCCTGTTTAAATGAAGGAAAGGAAGAATAGTAAATCTCTACTGAACTCATTAATTTATATAACATTGTGTGCATGTATATTTCTATAACATTATGCAATTTTTATACAATTGCATAATGTTAGAGTTGAATACGAATTAAAAACATTCTGCAACTTTATATTTGAGGGCCTGAAAATTGAGGCAGTAAAAACCAAGAGATATATCCAGAAAATATGTTTCACTATTGAAAGGGAGAAAATATTTTACTACAACTTACTATATTACATATATACATATACATATATACAGTCTTTCTCTCTCTGTCTATTTCTGTCTCCCTCTCTCACACACAAAATAAATAAATAGATATAGATAAGTAAATTCATATATATAAGTAGATACATAAGAGATACAAATATTTGTATGAGTTTATTATGTATAGAGAGAGAGAGTAAGAGGCAGATTTATTATATGTAAGTTTATGTGTGTGTAGGAATACAAATGTTATTGTGAATATTTTTGTATGAGGATGCTTTCCATTTATCTTTGATACTTTTTGAGTTCTGATTTGCTCCATATCAAACCCAGACTTGATTTCACAACTTCAGAAAACTTGATGCTTCTTTTTACCATGTTCCTGTTTACTTAATATATTAATATCAAAAAGTATACTCACATGATCAGCAGAGTCTACTGAAGCTCAAAATTCTCAGACTCAAGAAATTGACTTCTTGGCATCTTCTATTACAACTGTGTGCCAACATGCCCTATGACACTGTGCTATTCATAATATTTATCATCCTGCTTTTTGTTCAAATTGATGAAAAATATTATGAATCTAACATACAGATGACATAGTCTAACAATATCTAAGCATATGGCATCATGAGAACCCTAAAGTGTCTCAAAAATTAGCAAAACTTAATGAAATGTAAACGATAGAATTAAATAGAAATGAATATAATAAATTGGGATTTAAAAATTATTTGCTTAAGTAGAGAAAAGAGATGTGGTTACAAATAAATTTTTATACACACACATATAAATCAATATCTAATTATCTATCTATGTGTTTGTGTATATATGTGTGTATGTGTTAAATCTGTGTTTATGTATGCATATGTGTATACACACACACATACAAACGGGGGGCGGGGTTTGTGTGTGTATTTTTGGGGAAGCATAACCAGGAAATTTAGTGACTGGAGAATATACTATAGGAAGACAGATTGAAGGCATAAAGATATTTAGTTTAATTATTATGACTTTACAGGGTAATAGAGTGGTAGGCATAAGAGTTACCTTTGAGTCTTTAAATAGCTATTATTTCAAAGGGATATTGTACAGTTTTCTGCTTATCCATAGAACACAGAGATAACCATAATGGCTAGTTGTAGTAGAAAGGCAAATTTAGGATCAATAGAGCAAAGAAAGGAAAGAAAAAAAAAAACCTGCCAGAGCAGAGTAGCTGTAGAATATGCTGTTTTAGTAACTAGGAAGGTTCTATTTACATTCTTGAAAAGAAAACATTAAAAAAAAAACTGTTGTTAAGAAGGTTATAAAGGGGATTTTCTTTCAAGTGTGTGGAACTGTGAATTATATGATTTGAGGAGTCTTTAATTGTATTGATTACACTTTCAATTAGTTCTGGATTCCAATTATGTTAATCAAAATGCTGGTTCAATGACTATAATAGATTGTCTCGTATTTTAAATACTTTTAGAAATAAAAAAGCTCTCTATGGGTTTCTGTTGACAAATGAGTTTTATTATATACATATATATAACGTGACAGAGAGAGAGAGAGAGAGGGAAGAAAAGAGGGATGGAGAAAAGATGAAGGAGGTATATGTATTTAGGTTATGTAGGAATGTCAGGCTTAATACATTCTTATTCAATAATAAATTCATTCATTGGTCCAATAAAATATTTCAGTGATGAAAGTATCTGTGCAACATATAGATATACCATGATATCTCCAAAAAGTAGAAAATATTTTTCCACCATTGAAGAGATATAAAACTCAGCATGCTAATATACATGCAGAGAATTCTGTGCACTTCATGTTGATCTAGAAACTTTTTAGAATCATCAGGTTTTAAATATATGATGAGTTTCAAGAATGTTAAACCATATTCCCTTTCTAAGCAAATAATTAATCAGGGAGCAACTAAGTGAAATATCTGAAATATTATTAATATTAATCTAAATTGAATTAATCTCTTCCTTTTCTAATTGTGCAGAACTCAATTCTCATTAACAATTGAGTACTAATAAAAAATTTCTGTAAATGATAAGAATACTAGGATACTTGGTACTGAAAAAGTTTAATGTAATTTCAACTCATTTAGAAAGAAAAATAAGAGCTTATCTTTACATAAACAGGTATGAAAAATAATGCATATTAGTTCATTAGATCCTAATAAACCATTTTAAATAGGTTCTGTGTGTATTCCTCCCCACTACATACACCTATGCCTCCCAAACACTAATTTTAGAGGTCAAGAAACTAAACCTTAGGAAGATTAAATAATTTACTCAATGACCATATCATTAGAAAATAGTAGAGTGAGTAGTGATCAAAACTTGAAGAACAACAATAAGAAAAGACATACTTTTATATATCATATATTGTTATTTATTAGTTTACTTGACCATTCACAATACAGATAGTTCCTAATTCTATAGTTTCATACTCAATAAATTCATTTTCACATAAATATGCATATGACCTTTATCTGGTATACACATATACATACATACATTCATGCATATGCATACATATACATAAACACACATACCTACACATATATCTACAATAATACATATATACACATGTGCATTTATCTACATCTATATAAGGCCATACTATACTCATTTGTCCTTTATTTCTCTAAAGGTGAATAGCACCATACTTTATGTCTTTCCACATTTGTGTACTGTTTTCTAAATCCACCAACTTATTTCCTAGACCATAGAAATATTCCAACCTTATACTATCTAGTTATTTTAAATAATCTAAATAAATATAATATTACTTAATATGATATATAGTGGAATTTCTCTATTTTTTCTGTTTTAATTAAATCTATTTTAGTTTTAACTTTGTCCAAAATCAGTAATTATGACCCTGCCTTTTTTTCTAATAAACTCTAGTCATTATTATTATGTATCTGTATATCTCTTATTTCCTAAGTTTTTCTATCCCTGCTAATTCTACTTATAACCTGCTATCTTGCCTGGCTATTACTTAATTCATATCCCCTCCAAGAGTCCCTCCCTTATCATCTTTCCTTACTCTTTCCCTGTCTCATTATCCAATTCCTATTAATCTATGCATTTCATTCTTTTAATCTACATACTCTTCAACATTCTCCTCATTTTCTTATATCATCCTACTTTTATTTCTTTATAAAGTTAGAAGACTTTTATACCTTTGTATAGTTCCCTCTTCAACCCACTCCTATAGAGAGTACTATTACAGAACCACTATCCCTGTTCTCCCATTTTATTACTCTGTGTGTTTTTGCTCTCACATCTCATTCATATAACATAATTGCATTTTTACTTTTTTCTATAATATTTTGCTTTTTAGAGTTGCATCATACTTAGTTCTATCCCAATCATTCTTTTAAACAACCTAATTACATTTATAAAACAAAAATTTTGTCTTTATACTATCTTTGATGCTTAATTTTTTATTTCTCTTGGATTTTTATATCGAATTTTCTATTAAGTTTATGCCCTGGCAATTCATTGAACATCCATTTTTTATTCAGAATTATGTTAAATTTGTTGGGTATGAAATTTTTGGTCATAAACTCAGTTCTTTTGTTCTTTGATATAGAAGGTTCCAAGACTTGTGGTCTTTTGATGGATTAGCTAGTGATACATTATGTGTAATTTTAATTGTGGTTCCAACATATTTTTCCCCTTGTTCATCTGTAATATTTTCTTCTCCAAATGGGGATTTGGCAATTTGTCTATGGTGTACCTGTATGTTTTCTGAATAGTATCTCTTTGACTTGATTATTTTTTTTTCTGCTTCTGCTTTCCCCTCTTGTTGTAACATTTCAGGACAATTTTCTTTATGTCTTACATTATCATAGCAAGATTCTTTTTTTTTTCTTTGATGGTAGCTTTCAGGTAGTATGTTTTAATTTTGGGTATCTTTCAAGATGTGATCAGTGAATTCTTTTGATGGCTAGTTTATCTTCTGATTCTAAAATAACAGGGCAGTTTTCTTTTATGATTTTCTGTAAGATAGTGTCGCTCTTTTTTTCATTATGGCTTTCAGAAGTCCAATAATCCTTAGATTGTCTCTCCTAGATCTATTTTTCAGGAGAGTTGTTTTTTCCTAGGAAACATTTCATATTTTCTTTTCTTTTTTCATTTTTTATTTTTGTTTCAGTGATTCTTGAAGTCATATTGAGTCATTCACTTCCATTTGTTCAATTCTAATTTTATTGCATTATTTTCTTCAGTTACCTTTTTTAGCTACTTCTATAATTGGCCAATAAAATTTTGTATTCATTGCATTCTTTTTTCCATTTTTTCTATTCCTCCTTGAAATGATATTACACTTACCATTTTTTCTCTTTTGATATTCTTTATGCAACCTTCTAGGAAAGCCTTGTGAAATGGGGACCAGCTCATCTCTCCCTTTATGGCTTCCTCTAGAGTTGTTTCACCTTTTTGAACCTCAAGATCTGAAGTCTGCTCTTCTCTCTCTCCATAAAAGCTGTCTATAGTGAGAGTTCTTTTTTTGTTTTTTATTCATTTTTTTAAGACTTGAGGTTTGTTCAAAACAAAGGAACAACAGCTACTTTAGTTTGCCCTGGGAAAGTTTTGCTGATTGATTTCCAGTGTTGGGTAATGGCAGCTAAGTGTGGCTTTTCACAGGCTCAGTGGTTTACAATTTATCTTTCACAAAAAGCCGATCTGCCAAATTACCTGCTTGCACCCAGAACAGAGTGGCCTAAGAGGCTCACAGAAGGTTCCCAGGTGCTTGGAAACTGAAATGCTCTGACTTCTGCTCCAGCTCTTGCCCAGGTCTTCCTGTCCTTCAGTCTGGGCTTGGCAGACTCTCTCCCTGCCCGTCTGAAACAGACCTGTTCCGAAATTCCTCCAAGGTAGCTTCTTCTGGAAATGTGTTGTCCTCCAAATGTTTGGGGGTGCTTTGACTCCAGAACCAGTTTAGAGGGTTAATCTGCTTTGGGTTTGAGAGAAAGGTCAGTGGGGGTCACAGAGAGTCATGTCTGCTCTCCACCACCTTGGCTCCACCTCCCTCAGGTAATATAAATGATATGTTTTCTCTTTTCCATCTATTCTCCTGGTCAGTTTTTTATTCCTATGAGATTCTTTTTTTCAATCTTTATATATATATATATATTTTTTTTTCTTATTTCTTGATCTCTCATAAATTCACTGGCTCTCCTTGTCCATTTCTAGTATTTTTTTTATAAAGTTTTTTATTTACGAAACATGAGTGATTTTTCTACATTGATCTTTGCAAAAACTTTTTTCCCAAGCCTTTCCCCTCCTTCCCCCCACCCCCACCCCTAGATTACAGGTAATCTAATACATGCTAAATAAGATAAATTATATGACAAATACAATATATGTATACATATCTATATAGTTATCTTACTGCATAAGAAACATCAGATCTAGAAAAAGAAGAAGAAAAAACAACCGAAGAAGGAAAACAAAATGCATGGAGATATTCACAGAAAGCATTAAAATGCTGTGTTGTGGTCCGCACTCAGTTCCCACAGGCCTCTCTCTAGATGTATATGACTATCTTCATCGCTGAACAATAGGAACTGGTTTGAATCACAGCATTGTTTTTTTTTTTAATTTTTATTTTATTTGCATATCATATGTGTGGGTAATTCTTCAACAATAACCCTTACATAGCTTTCCGTTACAAGTTTTTCCCCCCAACTCCCCACCCCTCCCCTAGATGGCAGGATATCCACTACATGTTAATTATGTTAAAATATTGGCAAATCGAATATATGTATACATATTTCCAAACTTATCATTGGTGTGCAAGAAAAATCTTATCTACACAAATGATATATCAGATAAAGGAAACACAATGTAAGCAAACATCAATCAAGGAGTATGAGAATGTTATGTTGTGGTCCACATTTCGCATCCCTCTCTCTGGGTGTATATGGCTTTCTTCAGTGAACAATTGCAGGTGGTTTGAAACATTTCATTGTTGAAGAGAGCCATGTCCATCAGAATTGATCGTCATATAGTACTGTTGTTGCCATGTATAATGATCTCCTGGTTCTGCTCATTTCACTCAGCATCAGTTCATGCAAGTCTCTCCAGGCCTCTCTGAAATCATCTTGCTGGTCATTTCTTACAGAACAATAATATTCCATAATATTCATATACCATAATTTATTCAGCCATTCTCCAATTGAAGGGCATCTATTCAATTTCCAGTTTCTAGCCACTACAAAAAGGGCTGCCACAAACATTCTTGCACATGTGGGGCCTTTTCCTTCCTTTATTATTTCTTTGGGATATAAGCCCAATAGAAATGCTGCTGGGTCAAAGGGTATGCACAGTTTGATAACTTTTTGAGCATAGCTCCAAATTGTTCTCCAGAATGGCTGTATCCGTTCACAGCTCCACCAACAATGCATCAGTGTCCCAGCCCTCCCACAACCGCTCCAACATTCATCATTAACTTTTCCTGTCATTTTAGCCAATCTGACAGGTGGAATCACAGCATTGTTGAAGAGAACCATGTCCTTCAGAATTGATCATCGTATAGTCTTCTTACTGTGTATAATGTTCTCCTGGTTCTGCTGATTTCACTCAGCATCAGTTCATTCAAGTCTCTCCAGGCCTCTCTGAAATCCTCCTGTTGGTCGTTTCTTACAGAGCAATAACATTCCATAACATTCATATACCATAATTTATTCAGCCATTCTCCAATTGATGGGCATCCTTTCAATTTCCAGTTTCTTGCCACTAAAAAAAGGGCTGCCACAAACATTTTTGCACATTTGGGACCCTTTCCCTCCTTTAAAATCTCCTTGGGATATAGGCCTAGTAGAAACACTGCTGGGTCACAGGGTATGCACAATTTGATAACTTTTTGAGCATAGCTCCAAATTGCTCTCCAGAATGGTTGGATCCGTTCACATTGCCACCAACAATGTATCAGTGTCCCAGTTTTCCCACATCCGTTCCAACAGTTATCATTATCATTTCCTGTCATTTTAGCCAATCTGACAGGTGTGTAGTGGTATCTCAGAGTTGTCCTAATTTGCATTTCTCTGATCAATAGTGACTTGGAGCACCTTTTCATGTGACCAGAAATAGTTTCAATTTCTTTCTCTGAAAATTGTCTGTTCATATCTTTTGACCATTTATCAATTGGAGAATGGCTTGAATTCTTATATATTTGAGTCAATTCTCGATATATTTTAGAAATGAGGCCTTTATCAGAACCTTTGGATGTAAAAATATTTTCCCAGTTTACTGCTACCCTTCTAATCTTGTCTGCATTCATTTTGTTTGTACAAAAACGTTTTAACTTGATATAGTCAAACTTATCTATTTTGTGATTAATGACGATCTCTAGTTCTTCTTTGGTCACAAATTCCTTCCCCCTCCACAAGTCTGAGAGGTAAACCATCCTACATTGTTCTAATTTGTTTATAATATCATTCTTTATGCTTAGATCATGAATCCATTTTGACCTTATCTTGGTATATGGTGTTAGGTGTGGGTCAATGCCTAATTTCTTCCATACTAGTTTCCAATTATCCCAGCAATTTTTGCCAAACAGTGAGTTTTTATCCCAAAAACTGGGATCTTTGGGTTTATCAAACACTAGATTACTATTGTCACTGAGTATTTTGTCCTGTGAACCTAACCTATTCCACTGATCCACTACACTGTTTCTTATCCAGTACCAAATGGTTTTGGTGACCACTGCTTTATAATATAGTTTTAGATCTGGTACAGCTAGACCACCCTCATTTGCATTTTTTTTCATTAATTCCCTGGAAATTCTTGACCTTTTGTTTTTCCAGATGAATTTTGTTGTTATTTTTTCTAGGTTACTTAAATAACCTCTTGAGAGTTTGATTGGTATAGCACTAAATAGATAGATTAGTTTAGGTAGTATTGCCATCTTTATTATATTCGTTCGACCTATCCAAGAGCACTTGATGTTTTTTCCAATTGTTTAGATCTGACTTTATTTGTGTGGAGAGTGTTTTGTAGGTTTGCTCATATAGATCCTGACTTTCCCTTGGCAGATATATTCCCAAAATTTTATACTATCGAGAGTTATTTTGAATGGAATTTCTCTTTATCTCTTGCTGTTGCATTTTGTTGGTGATGTATAAAAATGCTGATGATTTATGTGGATTTATTTTGTATCCTGCAACTTTGCTAAACTTGTGGATTAATTCTAATAGTTTTTTAATTGATTCTCTAGGATTCTCTATGTAGACTATCATATCATCTGCAAAGAGTGATACTTTGGTTTCCTCATGACCTACTCTAATTCTTTTAATCTATTTTCTTGTCTTATTGCCAAGGCTAGCATTTCTAATACAATATTGAATAGTAATGGTGATAGTAGGCAACCTTGTTTCACCCCTGATCTTATTGGGAATGGTTCCAGGTTATCACCATTACATATGATGCTAGCTGATGGTTTTAAATAGATGCTACCGACTATTTTAAGGAAAAGTCCATTAATTCCTATACTCTCTAATGTTTTTAATAGGACTGGATGTTGGATTTTATCAACTGCTTTTTCTGCATCTATTGAGATTATCATATGTTTTTTGTTAATTTGGTTATTAATATAGTCAATTATGTTAATGGTTTTCCTAATATTGAACCATCCCTGCATTCCTGGTATAAATCCTACTTGGTCATGGTGTATTATTCTGGGAATGATTTTCTGTAATCTCTTTGCTAATATTTTATTTAAGATTTTTGCATCAATATTCATTAAAGAGATTGGTTTATAATTTTCTTTCTCTGTTTTTGTTTTACCTGGTTTAGGTATCAGTACCATGTCTGTATCATAAAAGGAGTTTGGTAGGAGTCCTTCATTCCCTATTTTTTCGAATAGTTTATATAATATTGGAGTTAACTGTTCTTTAAATGTTTGGTAAAATTCACATGTAAATCCATCTGGTCCTGGGGATTTTTTCTTAGGGAGTTGATTAATGACTTGTTGTATTTCTTTTTCTGAAATGGGACTATTTAAGTAATTTATTTCCTCTTCTGTTAATCTGGGCAATCTATAGTTTTGTAGATATTGCTCCATTTCACTTAGGTTATCAAATTTATTGGCATACAGTTGGGCAAAGTAACTCCTGATTATTGCTCTTATTTCCTCTTCATTGTTGGAAAGTTCTCCCTTTTCATTTTTGAGACTAACAATTTGATTTCCTTGTTCCTTTTTCTAATTAAATTAACTAGAGGTTTATCTATTTTGTTGGTTTTTTCATAAAACCAACTTTTAGTTTTATT
>JAJPUD010011416.1:24083-54754 GCA_023553655.1 Myrmecobius fasciatus | reverse complement strand
CATATCTTTTGACCATTTGTCAATTGGAGAATGGCTTGAATTCTTATATATTTGAGTCAATTCTCGATATATTTTAGAAATGAGGCCTTTATCAGAACCTTTGGATGTAAAAATATTTTCCCAGTTTACTGCTACCCTTCTAATCTTGTTTGCATTCATTTTGAATAACTATGTTCTAATTAGTATGAGATAATCATATCCTTACCTACTATAGTCACGTAATTTTAAAGATACAATAGAGTCCAAACTATAAGAGTTTCAGCCATAAAGGAATTGAAGGATCAGGAATGTGATTGAATGGAAATGACAAGTTAAAAGATCTTGAATTTAGATGCCCATCAATTGGAGAATGGCTGAATAAATTATGGTATATGAATATTATGGAATATTATTGCTCTGTAAGAAACGACCAGCAGGACGATTTCAGAGAGGCCTGGAGAGACTTGCATGAACTGATGCTGAGTGAAATGAGCAGAACCAGGAGATCATTATACACGGCAACAACAATATTACATGATGATCAATTCTGATGGACATAGCTCTCTTCAACAATGAAATGTCTCAAACCAGTTCCAATTGTTCAGTGAAGAAAGCCATATACACCCAGAGAGAGGGATATGAAATGTGGACCACAACATAACATTTTCATGCTCTCTATTGATGTTTGCTTGCATTGTGTTTCCTTTCTCTGATTTTTTTCTTGTAGATACGATTTTTCTTGCACAACAATGATAAGTGTGGAAATATGTATACCTATATTCGACTTGTCAAGTATTTTAACATAATTAACATGTAGTGGACTTCCTGCCATCTAGGGGAGGGGAGGGGAATAGGGGGGAAAATTTGTAACGGAAAGCTTTTGTAAAGATCAATGCTGAGGAACTACCCATACATATGTTATGCAAATAAAAAGCTTTAATATAAAAAATATCTTGAATTTTAAAAAGGCTTAAAAGGAAAAGGGATGAACTGAATTAAAAGCAAAAGCTCTAGCTACAGGGAATAATCAGATGATAGATACTACCTCTGAAACATATTAGTTATATTATGATAGGCAAATCATTTAACCTCTCTGAAATTCAATTTGTTTCTCTGTAAAATGGACAAAATAATACATCACTTGTTTCACAGGGTTATAAGAACTGAATGAAAGCATATATATAAAATGTTTTGCAAAGTCAGAAATACTTTACAACTGTGAATTATTATCTCATTACTATCTCATCTCTCTCAAAATATTTCATACAGAAATGCTCCTAGAACAAGCTGCTAAGTCTTTACATATAACTGATTTTTTTTTGATAGTTCTATGGACTTTTACATATAAAAACTCTTTGTAGGTGAAAAAAAGTATGTAGAGATACATTCTTCTTCTATAGGACTGCTGGGAACATCCTTAGTAGGAATCTTGTAGCAGATATGACAACAGGGATGATGTATATAACTTAACCTCTTCTCACATAACTTTGATTTCCTTTGTTCAGGATCTTTATTTTGAAAGTTTTTTGTTCCACCTACCTTTAGAGATTGTTAGTATTTGATATAGTAATATTTATTTAAGATGTTAAAATTTTTGTGACTCAATATTAGGCGAAATTGATCTATGATAATGGTCTGGTTTCAATAAAGTTTACTGATTGAGTTCTATAAGATCCTTTGACGTTTGTATACTAGATTTGTCATCTGTCAGACCATGGAAGATAGAGAGCTTCTGATGTATAATTCTAGAAACCAGGTAATTTTTTGTTATTTGGCATGTGTTATATTTTACAATTTACAAGTAATATGCTGTTTAGGTATTACTATTCCTTGTATAATCAATATTGACCATTAAATATTCAGGCTCCTTAAGGTTATCCCTTTTGTAACTTTTGGTGACAAAAGTGCAATTCAGAATTATCAACATCACATCTGTGAGATGCTTCTTTGTCAATATTTAATTGGCTGGGTTCAGGTGAGTTTTACCCAAAGAAGGCAAATAAGAGTCAATTCTTAGCCATTTTATTATTATGTTTATCTAGAAAGTCCAAGGATAAGTATTCATCTCAAAAACATATATATATATATATATATATATATATATGTGTGTGTGTGTGTGTGTGTGTGTGTGTAGATACACACATATATGTATATGAATGAATTTTCTGTGGACTGTTCCTCAAATGGATAAAATGATTTATTTATTTTTTTTTTAAATTTTTATTTTATTTGCATAACATATGTGTGGGTAATTCTTCAACAATAACCCTTACATAGCTTTCTGTTACAAATTTTTCCCCCCAACTCCCCACCGCTCCCCTAGATGGCAGGATATCCACTACATGTTAATTATGTTAAAATATTGGCAAATCGAATATATGTATACATATTTCCAAACTTATCATTGGTGTGCAAGAAAAATCTTATCTACACAAACGATATATCAGATAAAGGAAACACAATGTAAGCAAACATCAATCAAGGAGTATGAGAATGTTATGTTGTGGTCCACATTTCGCATCCCTCTCTCTGGGTGTATATGGCTTTCTTCAGTGAAAAATTGGAGGTGGTTTGAAACATTTCTAAAATGATTTATTTTAAAAACTAAACAATAGAACTGAAAAACAAGTTCATCTTCTGTAGACTCACAAAAAATTGGACATCTCTAGAAACATAGGATGAAAGGAACAGCATGTACGTTATCCTGTTTTCACATAATTTTAAGTTTTTTGTAAGGTTTTCAAACTTTATAAGTTTTCATTTGATGTGGGCAAACACTTCATGTTTATCATGGAACCATCTATTAACAGTCTATCATAATATTCTAGCCTCAGGACATTGTTTCCTGAATTTTCAGTTTTATTTTGAAATTTTAAATTACATTTAACCTCTGACATCCAATTTCTGATTCTAGACACCTGTGTCTTTCCAGTATATACTATATTTTGTGACCTGCATAAGTAGTTTCTATCATTTCACTGAATAAGTTGCTTCAAAGAATAAATCTGAGTCTGTCAAGGCAAACCTTTCTGTAATTCCTGGTGACAATGATGTAATCCTGAATTTTTATTATAAATTCCTCTATCTTTATAAACAAATCTGCATATCTCAGCCATTTACTTGTTACTTTCAGGCTGAATTAATATGTAATATTGCCCTTTGAATACATTATTATTACACTCTTGGATGTTAGTAATTTTATAGGCTCTGAAAATTAACAATTTTGGTTATATTTGATAAATCTTGTGGCACATATCTTTACTATTGTTTTATGAAGCATATATGTTCCAAAAGTATCTGAATAAAATTTCAAACCGGTTTATAGTGTGCTCTTATCACACCTTTTAATTTTATTCCTCTTTTTGGTTAACACTTGTATAGTTGTCTTAGGTTGATGAGCACTTTTCTGTTAGTATCATACAGATTTCTGTGTGGACACCTTCAAGAATTATCATCCATTTTACAAAGTCAAAAAATACTGACTTACACTGAATAAATGTTAATTGCTCAAAAGCAGGGAAATAAGTTTTACAGCCAGTATTTCTGATAAAGACATCATTTCTAAAATATATAAAGACTCAAATTCATAAGAAGACAAGTCATTCCTCAATTGATAAATGGCCAAAGGATATGAACAATTTTCAGATGAAGAAATTAAAGGCATTTATGCTTATGTGAAAAAATATTCTAAATCAGTATTGGAGACATGCAAATTAAGGCAACTCTGAAATATCACTTCACATCTCTCAGATTGGCTATGATGAAAGGAAAAGATAATGATAAATGTTGGAAGGATGTAAGAAAACTGGGACACTAATATCCTGTTGGCTGAGTTGTGAAATGATCCAACCATTCTGAAGAACAATTTGGAACTCAAAGGGCTAGAGAATTGTGCACACCCTTTGATCCACAGGGTCTCTAATGGGTCTGTATGCCAAAGAGATCATAAGAGAGAAAACAATCTGCATGTGTAAAAATGTTTGTAACAGTGTTATGGGATATGAATGCAATGGAATATTATTGCTCTATAGGCTGATTTCAGAAAAGCCTGGAAAGACTTACATAAAGTGATGTTAACTGAAGTGAGTAGAACCAAGAGAATCTTGTACACAGTAACAAGATTATGTGAAGATCAACTCTGATAGACTTGGCTTATTTCAACAATAAGATGATTGAAGGCAATTCCAACAGACTTGTGATGCAACCCAGAGAGAGAACTATAGAGACTGAAAGTGGATCACAGCATAGTATTTGCATCTTTGTTGCTGTTGTTTGTTTGCTTGTTTTTATTTTCTCATTTTTTTACTCTCTTGATCTGATTTTTCTTGCACAGCTTGATGTACATGGAAATATGCTTAGAAGAATTACACATGTTTAACCTCTTTGCTTGCTGTCTAGGGGAGGAAGAAAAATTTGGAACAGAAGGTTTTGCAAGCATAAATGTTGAAAACTATCTTTGCATGTATTTTGAAAAATAAAAAGCTATTATTATAAAAAATAAAATATGAATATGGAAAAAAAATCTAAAAAAAAAAAAAAGAGGGAAAAGGGCCTGTATGTGCAAAAATATTTGTAGCAGCTCTTTTTGAAGTGGCAAGGAACTGAAAAATGAGTGGATGCCCATCAGTTGGGGAGTGGCTGAATAAGTTATGATATATGAATGTAATGGAATATTATTGTTCTATAAGAAATAATGAGCAGTCTGATTTCAGAAAAAACCTGGAGAGACTTTTATGAACTGATGTTGAGTGAAGTGAACAGAACCAAAAGAACACTGCACACAGCAACAGCAAGATTATACGATGATCAATTGAGATGGACTTGGCTTTTCCCAGCAATGCAGTGATTCAAAAAAATTCCAATAGACTTGGGATGGAAAATGTCATTCTCATCCAGAGAGAGAACTATGGAGACTAAATGTGGACTGAAGCATAGTGTTTTTACCTTTGTTTTCTTTTTCTTTCTTGTGGCTCTTTCCTTTTTGGTCTGACTTTACTTATACAACATGACAAATATTGAAATATGTTTAAAAGGATTGTAAGTGTTTAACCTTTATCAGATTACTTGCTTTCTTGGGGAGGAGAGAGATAGGGAGAAAAATTTGGAACACAAAACCTTACAAATAAGAACATTGGAAACTATCTTTATGTGTATTTGGAAAAATAAAATACAACTAAAGGGGGAAAAAGTGTTAATGGCTCTAAATATGTTTTTCCCATTAAGAACACTTTTGACTTCAGAATGCCAGTTAGTCTCTTGATATAGTGGAACCTTATACTTGATAGCCTAAGTCCAGTTGTATAATACCTCGATAATAGGATCAAGATATTTCCAAGCATCATCTTCATCCTTTGGTTTAATACAATTTCCAGATTCAGGCTCAAAGCAATTAGCTTTTTTGTCTTCCTTGGTGCATATGAAGAAATTTATATTTATAGGAGGAACATTTTTACCTTGTTGAAAAAAGTTTTCATAAGATGAAGTAATAAATTAATGTCATTTTCAGTAATGTTATATAAATGTTATCATATACATCAAATGACTAATAAGATGTTTTGATATAATTCTCTCTTTGACTTGAATGATATAATCAGTTCTATTCAGAAGTAATGATGAATTTATAGCTAGGCAAAACTATATCCAGGTTACGATATATTTTATATCAACTGCTCTTGACATTACTATGTTGGTGACATAGGTGACATATAATAAAAAAAAAATTTAGGATACATGTTCATCTTCTAGATGCCCATAGAAAGTAGCCTCAGTATAACTAGAAGAGCAGACAAAATGATGGTGATGAAAGTATCTCATTCTATTACTCTGTGTTCTGCTAAATCTTTTTATTTCAGGAGCCTTTCATCTCATGTGGCTTGGAGACTATGAGTACTTGGTAAGGCAACATCTTATTTTAATATTCTTATGCTATTTTATGGACCAAGGTAAAGAGCAGGTAATTGTGGACAACAGTTCAATTTTAAATAATAGTGTGTTGGTTTATTGTTTGAATTCTCTAGAATATGTTGAAGTCTGCATTATTGTACAAAAATCTGTCATGTGTCAGTCAGTCCATGAAAGACAGTAAATTTCTGATGTATAATTCTAGTCACCAGGGCATCTTTTATTTTGTATGCATTTTAATTTATAGACTGCAGTATTGTATTGCACAACATTTGCCATATCCTTGTATAACCTTTACTGATAATGAATTCTAAACTCCAAGACAACTTTCTGTAATTTCTAGTGATAATGATCTGGTCCTGAATTGCCATCATAAACCTATCTGCTTTCATAAATAAATTTATATTATTTAGCTACTTCTTTGATGCTTCTTGGGCAACATTTTGTTGGCTGAGTTCATGTAGATACTGCCCAGCTGACTTTTTGATTCCATTCCTGGATTATCACCATTTCCTAGCAAATCAATTTAAGCTACTTTAGACAAGTCCAATGGTAGGTAGTTTTTATTGGATTCTGCTATTGTTCAGTGAAATGATGTCTATCCAAAAATTTTTTTTCAAGTTTTTAACTTGTTTATGAAGTGTTTTGATGAGAGAACATTAAACTTTCTATAGATTCCTTAAGGTTATAGAATCAATGTTTCATTAATATAAATTTTTATGATGACGAAAATAGAACTTGAAATAACTTGGGAGTCATGTCGAGACCAAGGAAAAAAGTCTTAGTGAACTTGAGCTAAATTTAGAGGGAATGGACTTGAATATAATTTATATAATTTAAGTTCGAAGGTTCTAGAATCCATAAGCTTGGGTCCCTCCAGTTAGCTGGAGGGACAGAGTGGGTTTCAGGTCACTACAGAAAGTACAGTTCTGACCTAGAATTAAGGGGTCATAGCTGGAACTACAAAAGTGTTTCTGATGTCTTCAACAAAGTCAGTCTATTCAACACTCAACACCCAACACTGGTTTCTAAAAAACAGCAAATGTCATCTGTAAGACTATACCTATAGGGGGGCAGCTAGGTGGTGCAGTGGATAGAGCACCAGCCCTGAAGTCAGGAGGACCAGAGTTCAAATCTGGGTTCAGACACTTAACACTTCCTAGCTGTGTGACCCTGGGCAAGTCACTTAACCCCAAATGCCTCAGCAAAAACAAAACAAAACAAAACAAAAGACTATACCTATACCAGATCATTATAAGACATAAGAGACTTACATATATATGGCTTGCATTTACCTAATTTCTCTGGTAAATAAAGGGGATCTGAGAGTCTACATGGTTTACTATGAAAGAAACAAAAAAACCAACAAAGGACAATTGAGGCAGCCTATCATCTAAAGGTCTTTGTAGGAAAAGAATAAAGCTTTTGATCCCTTGGAATCGGGATTTCCCTGAAGAGGTGCATAGCATAATCTGGTGAAGGTTATCTTAAGGAGGTGTATCATGGTTACAATCATGTAAGGACTTTGAATCAGAGATCTTATTTATATTACTGATGCAATAAATTGACCATACAACCTTCCAGGCTTAGTTTCCTACCGTTCGATGACATAAAAGTTATCACCATCATCCCCCTGGTCAATGACATGTTCTTCAGACACCACAGTCCTCTCAAACATGGCATCAAGGACTTCAGACAACTGTTCCTACAACGTAAACAAAGAGCAAAGATGACATTTTGTTGATGACGAGAAGGACTGAGAAGGAAAAATAACTTGTAGTCAAGACAGGAGCTATCCTAAGTTATCTCCAATGGTTGTGCTAATCCTATCTTGGCTTGTTGCCATTTTATAATGGATTCTAAACCATGTGCTTTTCTATTAAATAAGAGAAATCTGAGGCTATTTGTAATCCATTAATTGGCAGTACACTACAATCAGTTGTTGGAATGCCTAAAAAACCACAGATCACAAGTGAATCTTCAAGTGATTTCTGAAATAGTATTATCATTAGAAAGGCAGAGGGACATAAGAGGGAGGGAGAGAGCCAGGCTTGAAGCCAGGAAGATCTGGGTTCAAAACCTGGTCTTTGACATGTAATGTCCATGTGACTATGAGCAAGTCTCTTAATCACTCTGCATTGTATGCCAGAAGCAGTAGGTACTGAAGAAAATTAAGAGGCAACTGGAAGAAAATAACAATACAACGGAACATAAATAATACTCCCAGGAATTCTTACATATGATTTGTGGTTCCATTTTTCTTTGAATGAGATCCCACTGTTCTAATTAACTCTCTAAAGAGAAGGTATATACTGAGAGAGGGCATTTCCTTACTCAGGAGTTCCCAAATAGTATTAGTAGAAACCAAAGGTCAAATTTTCATCCCTATTATTATCATTTTTTATTCTTTATTTTAAAATTTGTTTTTTATATACAGAAAATTTTGGAATCCAATGTTTCTTTCATTTTAGTAGATTACTTAATCCATTTTTTTACATTTAAAGTCATGATTATTAAGTTTTTGATAGCCATTTGTTGCTTTAATTTTTTAATCCCTTTCCTTTACTGAGTCATCACTGTGCCTCTGATTAATTTTGGTTAGTAATACTAATTTGATGCCTATCCATCCTTATCACTTTTGTTTATTTGACCTATTCCAAACTTTTTGAATTTACTTAACTCTCATTTCTTTCATTTTATTTATTTACCTATCTCTTGACTTTTTTGATCCTTTCCTTTCCCTAAGTAATAACATAAAACAAAATTTTCCACACCCAACTCCTTAGCTTAATTAATATTCTTTAATAGTGACTTCACATGTATAATATGTATCTAATTGCTTACCCTATCAAGGAGGGAAGAAAAGGAGACAATTAGGAACTCAAACTTAAAAAAACAAAAGTTAAAAAATGTTTTCACATGTAATTTAAAAATACACACATATACAAATTTTTATACCTCTCCACTTTCTTTTGCAGCATTTCTTAAGAAACATTTCTTTTAATTTGTCCTCCTTATTTCTAATCCCTATTTGTTCTGAATTCTACACTTCCATTCATAAGCTATTCATGTTTTTTCTTTATTCTTTCTCTTGTCCTTGATGAAGAAGAGTTTCTGCAGGACCAAACTGGAAATCTTTTTTTATTTTTGTTCAAAATTAAGCCATAAATCTTACCCTGTCATCCTTTCCCCTTTTTCTTTCTTTCTTGTCTTTTATTTATTTGTTTGCTTTTGGTGGGGATCTTCTGCTAGGAATTATGCCTTAATATCAATTTACGAAAAAAGCAGTGAAATGGTAGAAGTTACTATGCATGCCAAGATATAATGTCTGGTCCAATACTTTTTGGCTTTATTACCGCCCATCCCTCCTAAGGTCGATACATTTTGTCCCTGAATCTATTTTCCCTCTGCCACCCTGGGGGATTGGTGACCTCAGTGGATTCTTGCTGAAAGAAGGTATTCTCTTATAATGTCCATTTCTTTCTGGACAAATTCCTTTATGAGACCCCTGTCTCTCATGACAGGGTTTACCATGACAGGTAAACACAAACCCCTTCCCTCCAACTCTCAGAATGTTCTTAAATGGTATCCTTTTGTCACATGTCATGATCCATCTCCCTTTACAGACACACCTCCATATCTTATCTTCTGTTCCCATAAATGCATAACCTTACTGAAAGGCTGAAAAAATTACTATCTCTTTTTTGCATACCTCTAGACTGGTTACAACTGTTATGTCCAGCTCTTTTCTGCCTCTTGACAAAAGATAATTATTTTTGAAAGATTTTTTTAAGTAAGAATACTGTACAAGTACCCATATGTTTACCTCTATTCAAGAAATATTTAATATTTCATTATTCTCTCTTTTGGAAATTCACAACAATGGCAAACTCTCTTCCTACAATAATTATTCCTTTATAATCAATCATGCTTTTTTTTTTTTACATGTTTTTAAGTATTTTGTTTCTTTGAAGTAACATTTACTTTGAAGTGACATTAAACTGAAATTCATGAAAGGCAGAATTCATCACTGAAATCAGTATAATGCATTACTCATTACACTGTATACTAATTTATACTATGAATAATAGCATTTAGTAGCCACTATTATAATTGAAGATAATGATACAATTTTATACAGTCTTCTCATCTCAACTTTTTATTCCACGTGGAGCTGGCACAGAAATTCAAAGCGAAAGCAATCTATAAAATGTCATGCATAACAATCTTTGTTATATGATAAAAATGACTTTTAAATTTAAGACATATGCATTCTTAAGGATTTTTTAAAAATGTATCGTAATACATACATTGTAATTGGCACCAAGCAGAGTAGCTACTATATAAAGTTACTTTCACAGATATTATGTCTAAGTCTAATCCTCCTATTTTTACACAGATAATTCACGGAGAGATCCAAAATAATCTTTTATCCAAAATTCAGGATTGTCATTTTAAACATGAAAGCAAAATTACAGTCTTTAATATTAAGGGGAGTTTGAATGCCAACTGGTTTTGTAGAAATTTATTTTTCTATTCCATGATTTTGGAAGAAAATAGCAGATATAAATGTCTTATTAAAGAATAGTTTGTTCTTTCATGATGTGTATTGCTTGACCTTTGGCACATAAACTAACTAAATCTAGGAATAGCATTTTAGCTATTAATTTTATTCTAAATTACCACATTTGACTTTTATATACCAGGAAGTTCTTTGCTGCTTTCCAATTTCCTGCTAATTTCAAGGCTGTGAAATTTAATTTCACAAATCATGTTAAATATCCTTTATGTAAGAAGAGAGACATAGTCTTATTTATGTTCAATGGTTAGGAGCAAAGATTATACAAATGTTTAAATATAGCCCCTGATGACTAAGAGGATTCTGAGTAAGTACTTATAAACTCTAAATCTAATAGTCTAGATTAATGGGAATCTTTGTGGGTATTGCATGGATAATTTTTTTTAATTAAAGCTTTTTATTTGTATAACATATGTATGGGTAGTTTCCCAGCATTGATCTTTACAAAGCTTTCCATTACAAATTTTACCCCCAGTCCCCTCCCCTCCCCTAGATGGCAGGAAGTCCACTACATCTTAATAATGTTGAAATACTTGACAAGTTGTGCAAGAAAAATCCTATCTACAAGAAAAAAAAAAGAAAATCAGAGAAAGGAAACACAATGCAAGCACATATCAATAGAGATCATGAAAATGTTACGTTGTGGTCCATATTTCATATCCCTCTCTCTGGGTGTACATAGTTTTCTTCAGTGAACAATTGGAACTGGTTTGAGACAATTCTTTGTTGCAGAGAGCCATGTCCATCAGAAATGATAATCATGTAATATTGTTGTTGCTGTGTATAATGATCTCCTGGTTCTGCTCGTTTCACTCAGCATCAGTTCACTGCATGGATAATTTTTGATCTACTGCTTGAAAGAACTTTGGAGATCATCTAGTACAAACTCCTCATTTGATAAATGGAAGAAATGAAGGTTGAAGGAGGCTGAATGCCTCCACAATGGTAAGTAGCACAACATGTGGGATTTTAAGCCAGGTCTACTGACTAAAAAGCTAGTGCTTATTCTCTTTGTCCTGGGCTGCTTAAGAGAAGTATCCTTAAGTAAAATGTATCTGAAATCTCTTAATTGTTGGTCTACCTGTGGAAGTTAAATCTATTTAAATAATAAATAGCAAAGAAACTGATTGAGTACTATCTCACAAATGCTTCTGATATTGCCGTTACCTGATCGAGATTTTTGAAGAGAAGAATATCTTTGCAAGCTTCCTGAAGTCTGGATCTTTGTTCATCAGACTTGGGATGAACCACCTACAAAATAAATACAATAAAAACTCATTTTCTTTTTCTAGAGAGTGAAAGACTACATTGTTAGATCAAGAAAATTTTGATATACTTCTTTCCTCTTAAGAGTGAAGGAAAAAAGAAGCACTAAATCTATTCATTGCTTCAGTCAAGTCAATCAATAGTAGTCATAGATCATAAGTTATATCTACCTACCTATTAATCTAAGAAGTTTATCTACAAGGGAAAAACAGAGGACATCAACTGATCTAATAACAAACACCATAAAACCTACAAGACAAAAATGAGACAAGTACCTCAAAATTGTTTTTGTCTTGTCTTATCAAATGCCCCACAAATATCTTTTGTAAAAAACTTACCATGAATTTTGCAATGCATTTTTACAAAAAATGAATACTTCATTATTTCTGAACAATAAATGGAATTTCAAACATTGAAGCATTTCAGAAATCTTTCAAAGGCTATTAATGTGAATGTGTATATCACAGACTATTTAATTGTTCTTTAAATTAGATAGAAACAGATTAGTTTTTTTTTTGAAGAAAACTAAATCTAGCAATAACCAACCTTACCAAAGAACAGACATAGCTAAAGGAAAACTGTATATCCTTACCTTTGCCTCTGTATCATCTTCTTCATCAGGATTGAAAGATTCAGCACATACTTGATAAAGAAGGAAAAAAAAGGGAAAAAAATGTTATTGTAATATTATCCCTTACCAGAGAAAGAAGAAAGAATAAACACAATTTTACTTCATTCACTATCCTTAAAATATGTGATTTTCTTCCTTTAATGTAAATAACAACAATAAATAAACATTTAGTAAGAGCTTACCATGTGGTAAAAGGCATAGAGATTTTTTTTTTTTTTTTGCTTTTTGCGGAGGCAATTGAGGTTAAGTGACTTGCCCAGGGTCACACAGCTAGGGAATGTTAAGTGACTGAGATCACATTTGAACTCAGGTCCTCCTGACTTCAGGGCTGGTGTTCTATCCACTGCTCCACCTAGTTGCCCCAAGGCATAGAGATTTTAATCAATTACTATGCTAGAGTAATTCCAAGCCACCTTTTAGAATAGTTAAACCAATTCAGAGGTCCATCAAGAGTATATTAGTGTGTCCATCTTACTGTAACCTATCCAAATTTGCTATTTCATCTTCATCTTCTTTGCCAATTTGCTAGGCATCAGATGAACATTCAGAGTTAATTTATTTGTACTACTCTTATTAGTGGTGATTTGCATCAGTGTTTCATGTAGTTATTGATGGTTTATGATTTTTTTCAGAGTTGTTTGTTCATATCCTTTGATCATTTATTCACTGAGGGTAATGATATCTATGTTAATACTATCTTAGACTCAGACTTTTATCAGAAATATTGGATGGAAAAATTTCACTGCCCAATCCCTGCTGCAATCCAGAGTATTAAATCTGAGGTTTCATAGTACTTGTCCACCGTCCTCTTAGTCACTAAGAGGCTGTATTTGAACTGTTTCTGTCCTTCCTTAGCACAAAGCATTTTAGTAAGAGAGATAAACAGCAGCAGTCCCTGTCCTTTAGGGGCTTACATTCTACCAACAGAGAAGAAGAGAAGTTACAGGTACACAGACAATAAGGTATGATTGGGCAAAGGATGACTCAAAGAATACAAAATGTTTAAGGAATATCTAAAGAGGGAGAGAACCCTATTAAGCACTTACTATATATCATGCACTATGCTATGTGCTGTATGTGAAAGCTATATATACAATTAAAAGGAAATAATTTAAAGAGGAAAGGCATTACAATCAAGAAGGGTTGGAAAAAAGCATGGGCAGCTGGGTGGAACAACATATAAAGTAAAGAGTTTGAAGTGAGGAAGGCTCATCTTCCTGAGTTCAAATCTTGCCTTATATAATTACTAGCTGTGTAATCCTGGGCAAGTAACTTTATCCTGTTTGCCTCAGATTCCTTGTCTATAAAATGAGCTAGAGAAAGAAATGGCAAACTATTCCAGTATCTTTGCCAAGAAAAACCCAAATGGAATCATAAAGAATTAGACACGACTGAAAAAAAATGACTGAACAACTGGAAAAGGTTTCCTACAGAAACTGGGATTTTAGTTGGGACTTGAAGAATGCCAAAGAAGACAGGAAGCAAAGATGAGTAGGCAGGACATCTAGCTAGGCATGGGCATTAGTCAAAGAAAATGTGTAGAGTCATGAGAAGGAATTTCTTATTCAAATGATAGTAGAGGGTAAGTGGTGGGATATCAGGTATAAGAAATCAAAAGTATATATAGTGATATGAGAAAATGCTCTAAATCATTATTGAGTAGAGAAATGCAAATTAAACAATTTATGAGATGTCATCTCACACCTACCAGATTGGATAAAATAACAGAAGGGAGAAAAATGCCAAATGTTGGAGATGCTATAGAAAAATTGGGGCATGAAAACACTGTTGGTGGAATTGTGAAGTGATCAAATCATTTGAGAGAACAATTTAGAATTATGGCCAAAGAGTTGTAAAACTGTATATCCTTTGACCCACGAATATCACTCTTAGGCCTATTATCCATGATGCTCAGGAAAAAATGAAGAAAAAAAACCCCCAAAAAGAAAAACTAATGTGTTCTAAAATATTTATGGTAAGGTTAACTAGATGGCATAGTGGACAGAGCACTGGTCCTGGAATCAGAAGGATCTGAATTCAAATGTAGCTTCAAAACTTCCTGGGGAGGGGGGCAGGGGGAGAAGGGAGGGGGAGAGGAAGAGAGAGGGGGGAGAGAGAGAGAGAGAGAGAGAGAGAGAGAGAAGGAAAGAAGGAGGGAGGGAGGGAGAAGAGGGAAAGGAAGAGAGAGAAAAAGAGAAAGAAACTTCTGATAAACAGAAGTATGCATAGTATGGTTTTACATATATTTATAAATCTGTGTCAAATGTGACCTTGTCTAGTGTGGGGTGGAAAAGGAAGAAGTGAGACAGTTTGGAACTTAAAATGTAACCAAAAATAAATTTAGTTTAAAAAAAATATTAGTAAGGTGTAAAGTGGTCTGACTTGTGCTTTAGGAGAATCACTTTGGTGACTGAATGGAGAATGGATTAGTTAGAGAAGGGAGAAATTTGAGGTAGGCAGGTGCATGAGCAGGCTGTTACAACAGTGCAGGTATGAGATGATGAGGGCTTGCACTTAATTGGTGGCAGTAATAGAAGGGAGAAGAAGAAACCGACATAGACCTAGGAATAGATTATAAAAAATGTAATGGGAGAGTACTGAATGTCTTTCTTTAGGTAGGAGTAAATACTCATCAATGACAAGTAGACATATAGGGATTCTTAACCTGTTGCTGATATGAAGTACCTAAAAAATGTTTCTTGGTATTTTCTCCCTTCTCAGACTTTCTTCAAGTATATGCCATATTTGTGTCTTTCTCTTTTGTCTAATCTAATCGTTCTTTTATGTTATCTGTCTACTTATCTGAATCTATATGTCAAACTCACTGACCTATGGCTTGCAGATCCTTTCCTATTTTTCTTAGTCAATCTTCTGGAAACATCATTCTCCATCTAAATATTCTGCAGTCTGGCTTCATAACTCAATTTATAAGCTCAATTGAAGTTGCTTTCTCCAATGTAACAATGATCTCTTACTTACAAAATCTAATGATGACCTTAGCCTTCATCCTTCTCAACTTCTCAGCAGCATTTGAACCACTGAACAACATCTCCTCCTGAATTCTTTCTTCTCTGGGTTTACGTGACACTGTTTGCTCTTGGTTTTTCTCCTTCCTGTCTAACCATTCCTCACACTCTTTTGTCATGTCCTCAATTATGGATCTATCCCCAAGACTCTGTCCTGAGTCATTTTCTCTGCTCTCTCTCAGTGACCTTATAAGCTGCTGTAGATTTAATGATCATCGCTATGCTAATGAATCTAATATCTATGTACCCACAACGTCTCTCCTCTGAGTGCCAAAACCACACAGCATTATAATTTAGGCATCTCAAACTCAACATGACCAAAAAAACCTCATTTTCTTTTCCGCTAACCTACTCCTTACACAGACTTCCCTAATTCTATTGAAGGCATCACTATCCATTTAGTTAACCAGGTTTGATACTTCAAATATCCCTGACACTCTCATTCACCCCAAAAATCCAATGAGCTAATATATCTTGTTTTAAACCTCCACAAAACTCTTCCATCTATTCCCTTTTCTTTACCTACACAACCATAGCCCCCACTCTGGTCAACCACCCATTTCAGGTACTCATCATCTCTTACCTCGACTACTGCAAGAGCATAATTTCTTGAATATCTCATCTCTCTCCATTCTAATCTGTCTTCCATATACTTGCCAAAGCAATTTTTCTAAAATGCAGATCTAACAAGGTTGCCCCTTCCCTATTCATTCTACAGGCTTCCTGTCAACTCCAGGATCAAATACAGCCTCCTCTGTTAAGCATTCAAAGCTCTTTTAATCAGGTCTTAATCTACCTTTCCAGCCTTATTACATACTACTTCCCCTTAGTATATATTACCCATTACTCCTGATTCTTTCTAGTCAAACTGGTCTTATTGTTCCACACATAACATTCCACCCACTCTCTCCTCTCCCTTCTCTATACCTTTGCACTGGCTGTCTCTCCAAATCTGAAATGTATTCTCTTTTTGAATTCTTACTTTCCTTCTCAAGCCTCAGCAGACACCTTCTTCCTAAAGCCTTTCCTGATCCCCTCAGAGTTGCTAGTGCCTTCCCTTCCCCAAATTTATTTTGTATTTTATTTATCTATTTTGTATATGCCTACATATGTCTATGTTTCCCTGGGAGACTGTAAGCTCCTCAAAACAGGGATTAATTTATTTTTGTCTTTGTATCTCTATCACATAATATATAGTTAAGTGATTAATATTAGAAAGAATACTGAACTTAAAGATTCTAGTCCTATTTCCATTATTTACCAGCAATAATGATCAAGGAAACTTCAGCTAATTTATCTGTAAAATGTGAATAATATCAATTGTACCACCTATCTTTACAGTGTTGAATGAAACAATGTATGTAAAAGTGCTTTACAAATTGTGAAATATATGCAAATATAACAAGTCAAAATGGAAGCATATGCTAACATTACATTCTCATAACAGCAGCTAAGATTGCTCTACTAATATTCAAAGTTGGAAGAATAACTTTGTATCATACATCACTAAATAGCCAACACTGGTAAAAGCAATTCAGATTTTTATGGTATTTTAAGATTTTTTAAATGCTGTCTTCACAAAAATCCTGAATTAAATATTACTGTTCCATTTACAAATAAGGAAACTGAGTCTGAGAAAATAAATGAGTAGGCTAATAAATAGCTGAGTCCAGATATCCTGACTCCAAATTCATTGCTTTACTGATCACATTTGCTCCTCAAAAACCTGAAATCATCAACACTTTAAAAAACAGCTAAACTGCATGAAGGAAATCTTCTTGCTTGTTCCTCAGAAAACAATATTGCCTTCCCAACTAAGTTTAATATTTTGTCCATATAATGTTCTTATTAGCTGGAATTTAGTCATTAATATATTTAAAGGAAACCAAACTTCATATTTTTAGAGAAAAGAATAGCAACCCGAAAAACAAACATATAGCATTTAAAAAGAAAGCTGGTAAATTTCTCTGATTGCACATTTCCAACACAAATAAAAACTAGCTCCCTTGAAAACAAAGCCTGATGAAATAAATAGCAAAGCTAGGCTATTTCCAGATTGTGAAAATAAAAACTAAAATGCAAAAATATATTCATTTATATTGTCTGTAATACTGCCATATGAAAAAGTCAGCAAATTGTTCAACAAACTATTAAAGGAAGTAATTATTAATAATATCTGCAAGTATACATTTAAAAGAAAACTTGGGGACTACAATGAAGATGTAGGGAAGAGGTACCCACATACCTGATACTCTTCTACAGTATCTGTTAATAACTGGTGCTGCAAAAGAAAGAAAAAACAATCAGTACTAAATATTTAAATTCTGATGTAAGGTCATAAAACTACATTTTAGAATAAGGTATTTCTTTTCTCATTTTATATGGATGACAACATAAGTGTTTGAATGTCACACATGGAATTTAAGTATTTAAGTATAACTTCTCAACTAATGATTTCAATCATATTTTTATTAATCTCTTTTGTCTTTATATCACCTTTATTTCCTTATATAGCTCTTCTCCTTTTTTAATCTATGCATCCTTGAAAACAAAGATTTTTTTAAAAAAATATTAAATTAAGGAAGATCAAACAAAACATTAATTGTATCTGACAATAGATCTAATATTTCACACATCTAGATCCCCTTCCCCACCATTATAAGCTCAGGAAAGAGGAATTTTCTCAACTCCCCTCTGAGGCCCAGCTTGATCATGCCCACTAGGCATGTTTTTTTTGTTTTTTGGTTTTTGTCTCTCCTCTCAACTCTTTCTATTTACATTGTTGTAGTCATTTATGTATATTGTTGTTTTCCTGGTTATGCTTATTTTATTATATCCATTCAGATAATTCTTTCCATGCTTCTCAGAACACTCATTGCTTGCATATTCTAAATGGCAGGATTTTGTCTTAAATATTTATCAAATACTTTCTTTCCCAAAGTTACTTTTTCTTTTTCTTCTGGCTAAGCATTCTTTTTTGTTGTATAGAATTTTTAAAGACTGGATAATTAAATTTTCCCCTTGTTTCCCAGGTATTCAGCATTAATGTTTTGTTCTCATTTATACTGATTTCTACTTAACATGTTTTAAGTCAAATCCTCACTAAAAAAGTGACAAACTTATCTGCAACATTAATAAAACTATTTGAAATTTCATCAATACTATTCAGATTAATTTCTAGATCTTGTAGTAAATATCAATTTAATACAATCATATAACCTATTGACAAAAATTCTGTACTCTGCATTCTATGCCTGCCAGAAACAATGTTAGAGCACCCCTGACAAATCATTTTCCTAAAGTCTCATTCAATTTCTCTTCTGACTATTCCTTTTAGGATTCTCCTTTCTAACAAGGTGAACTGGAGATATTTCTATTAAATAATCAAACTTCTTTCTTAGTTTGATTGTTACCTTAATTCAGTCAGGGAAAGGGAAAGAAGATAATGCTCTTTATAGGATCAATGAAAGATCCCATGTCTAATATAGTAGCTGCCCTAATTTTATCCTCAAGGAGAATAGTTTCTCCCTAAACTTTGTACCTCAAAGACAGTAGTCAGGCCTTTCATAAAGGAAAATGAGTGAATGGATAAAGAAAGAAAAATTCAATTTTTAAACAGGTGGACCAAAAACTTTAGACTAAAATAATGTCCTAATAGTATCTTTTAATAGGGAAATAAATAAGAAAGAGGGAATATCAATATGAAATAACAAGAAAGGAGAAAAAAATTCCAGGGAAAACATAGTATATGATGTCAAACATTGCTGAAGAGAAAAAATTTTACAATTTTATGATCCTCATTCATACTCGGCATTCTAACTTCCATCTCCATGCTTTTAAACATAAAGTCTTCCTTGACTAAAATGCATTCCTACTCCACACTTCTACCTCTAAGGATCCCTACCTTCCCTTCAAAGTCCAGTTTATATATAAGGTCTTTCCTGATCTCAGTTATTAGTGACCTTTCTACAAAAAAGTATTTTGTATATAGTTTGTATTTACTTATATATGTACATGCAGCTTTTCATAACAGAATATAAACTCCATGAGGGCAAGTATTATGGTTTTTATCTTGAATGGCCAGCACATAGAACAATATGTGGTACATAGCAGGCACTTAATAAATGCAATGACTGAATGCTACACCAAAAATACAAGATGTGCTGAAAATCTAAAACTAAAACTTTTGGTACACTTATTATTAAGAATAATTATATTGTAATCAATATAAGAACAATAGATATAAGAAATACCCATGCTGAAAAACCTTATTTTAGGAGTATGCAGACAAAATTACAAATATGGAATGTCCCCTCACAAATCTTAACAATAAAAACTAATATAAGAAAACAGAAATGAAAGATAAGTGTTCTAAACCAATTATTATTGTTCACTTCCACCTGCCTCCACTCAATTTGTTACATGCTAATTTCATTTGGCCTTACAAGTTAATGTCATCTATCTATCTAAATCAAAGGTCTTAAAATCAAACTCTATTTTGTTTTAAGTATACAGCACTAATACATTTGCATTATTACCATCTAATTATTTCTTTTTTCTTTATAATGATGTGCTAATCTAATAACATATTCCTCTGAACAAAGGCTTACAAAATAATATATGTCTAGGGATAGGGATGAGGGATAAAACAAGGTCACTTCAAGTATCTCTGAGGCCATTAAGGGTTTGTGGTCTAGTTTCCCCTAACAGTTCATCCTCTCAAACTGGTGTCCCCCAATACTGTTCCTGGATAACCTCAACATTGTCTTTTACCTATTCATCAATTTTTATTATTTTTGATCACTTCAAAACTTACATTATACCTTGACCTCACTGTCACTGACTCCATTGACTTCCTTATTCTTTTATCACTATGGTCATACTTTTGACACTGACAGCATAAAGCAATGCTCCAACTAGATACCTTCTTTCCTATCACGAACTTCTAATTTGCCTTGTCTCCTGCACTCCATCTACAGTCAAGGTCCCTTAACCCAAACCATCCCTTTACTGGACAAGATTTCCTACTCAAAAAGGATTCAATTATTTAAATGACCTTGATACAATGAATTTCTGGCTCAACTAAATGTATATTATGAACCATTATATCAACTCTTATGCTTAACTTTTTACCAAATAATCCATTTAATATGAACTAGTGTAGACTTGGCCCATTACAAAAAGGCTTCAGAATTTCTAAAAGGCCCTAGTTTCAACTTGTTAACCCTTTAATTTATTTTTTGTTATTTTTCTAATATGCTCTCTTATAAGGTATTAGACCTTTTCTATTATTAAATTCCTTAAGCCTTTCTTTTCAACTTTTCTCCAGTTTTAGAATAGATTTCTAACCTCATTTGCTACCTCATACTTCCTCTAATCTTATCCCCTAACCCCAATTATAATTAAAATCTAAACATATCCTATATATCATTGGGAAACGAATGAATAAATTATAGTATATTGATGTCCTAAAATTATAAAAAAAAATAGAGACTTAGGATTTTATCATCTACCACCAAAACAAATATTCAATCTTTAGTCTTAGCTATAAGGGGACCTGAAACATTAAAAAACTTATACTGTCACAAAGTCAAAGTTTCTGTTTCTGTCAAAGGCAGAACTTAAACTTATGGTTTCTTAGGATTTTTTCCCCCTCATTGTTTCCAACAAGGCCAATCCTCTATCACCTGCCATGCTATCACTGGAATATTATAATACCACAAAAATTATGAAAAAGAATAAATATGCAAAGATACAAAGGGGAATAGACAGCACCAATAATCAAACATTTATAAATGGGGAAAGATTATATGAGGAGAGCTGTATACAACTCGCTGTCTTTACAAAGAGGGACATAAGAAACAAACACAGTTATAATACATAAAATGAAAATAAGTTATAAAACAAAGTGCTGTGTGAGGTTTAAGGGAAGAAGTTGGTTGTTACTAATTGGGGGATAGGAAAAGCTTCCTGGAAGAGATGGCTTTTTAAGGTGTGGGGTTAACCTCAAGGCTGTTTTGATCTGTTATTATTAGTGATATGGAGCATTTTTTTCAAGTGGCTCTGAATAGTTCACAGCTTGAAAACTGTTTTCATATCCACTAACCATTTATATTTTGGGGAATGGCTATTAGTCTTATATAATTTATTATTTATATAGCTTGGATACCAAACTGCTATCAAAAAAAAAATCTGAAATTGTATAAATATGTATACATATATTCGATTTGTCATGTATTTTAACATAATTAACATGCATTAGACTACCTGCCATCTAGGAGAGGGGGTGGGGGGAAGGAGGGAAAAGTCTTTAACAGAAGGCTTTGCAAGGATCAATGTTGGGTAATTTTTGGTAATTTTTATCCATGCATATGTTTTGCAAATAAAAAGTTTTAATTTAAAAAAAAATCTGAGAAAATATTTTCTTTTCCTATTTGATCACTTCCCATCTTATCTTAGATGCATGGGGCAGCTAGATGGCGCAGTGGATAGAGCACCAGCCCTGAAGTCAGGAGGACCTGAGTTCAAATCTGGTCTCAGACACTTAACATTCCCTAGCTGTGTGACCCTGGGCAAGTCACTTAACCTCAATTGCCTCAGCAAAAAGCAAAAAAGAAAAAAAAAAAAAAGAAAAAGAAAAAAGAAGGACTGTTAGATTCATTAATGCTTGTGTGTACAGAAGCTTTTTGGTTTCAAGTAATCAAAATGATCTATTTTCTCTCTTGTAATTGCTTCTTGTTTGGTTAGGAAAACATCTACAAGTTGTGAGAGGTATATATATTTTACAATATGATCACTAAGGTCACCTATCTATTTAGAACGTATTATGATAGAGATATGTTTTGCATGACTATATGCAAAATCTATATCAAAATGTTTGCCTTCTCAAGGAGTGGGGAGGGAAGGGAAAGAATTTGAAACTCATAATTTTTTAAATCAAATGTTAAAAAAGATTTTACATGTAGCTGAAAAAAAAATAAAATATTTTCACATTAGAATGCGTTGTGAAATACAGTACAAAATGTTGGTCTCTAAAGCCTAATTTCTGCCAGACTGCAGTTTTCCCAGCAGTTTTTTGTTGTTGTTGTTGTTTTTTTGTTTGTTTTTTTAATTAAATAGGAAGTTTTTCTCTGGGCAATTCATGTTTTCCATTTTCTCAAATAAGGGATTCTTGAGTTTTACTGTTTCTGAAATTCCCTCCTAGTCAATTATTATTAGTCTAAGCTGGTCTGTCTCTCTAGTCTTTAGTTAATACCACATGATTTTGATGATTGTAGCTTTATAGAATGAAGTATTATTCTGCCTTCATTCTTATTTCTTTTTTATCATTTCCCTAAATGTTCTAGATCTTTTATTTTTCCAAATAAATTTTGTTATTATTTGATTAAGTTCTCTAAAGTATTATCTCACAATGTGATTGGCACAGAATTATACTTTTTATTACAGCAGCATTATCCAACCATGAGCAATGAAATACTCCTCCAGCTATTTAATTATTCCTTGCTTATTTAAGGAATACTTTGTAATTGTATCTACATAGATGCTGTGTGCTTTGAGAGGTTCATTCCCAGATGGTATATGCATTTAATAGTTAAATGTGGAATAAAATTTCCCATTCTATTACTGCTTTTTGTGTTTTATTACTATTACACAGAAAGGCTGGTGAAACTTTACTTTGTAACCTGAAACTTTGCTGAAGCTGTTAAAGTTGCCTCAGTATCCTGATTCCCTAGCATTTTTTAAGTACTCCACCATATTATCAGAAAACCAGAAATGGTTTTTTTAAAATCTCTTTACTTATACTTCTTTCTCATCTTATTGCTGTCACCAACATTTACAGAACATTGTCAAATAATAGCAGGGAAAGTGGATACCCTTACTTCATGCCTGCATTTATTGGAAAAAGTTTTAATGTAACCTCATTGCATATAATATTTTCTTTTAGTTTAGACAGATTTTTTTTTATGATAATAAAAGGTCCCTCTGTACCTATTCCTTGTACTTAGAATGTTATACTTTGTCAAAGGCTTATTCTATGTCTCTTGAGATGATCCTGTGGTTTGGAGATTATATTTTTAATATGATTATATTCATTGTTTTCCTAAGGCTGAACCACCTTTTCATCATTGTTATAAACATCACTTGATTTTAATTTCTTGGGAAAATTGCTGTAGTGTTTCTGATGTGATTTTGTTTAAAATTTCTGAGTCACTGTTCATAAATGACATTGGCAGAGTCTATACTCAAGATATGGGGGTAAAAGGGAGGAAGGAACATACCTGAGCTCTCCCAAATTTTATTCTAAATAATTTTAAAATAGCACTTTAAAATTAATTCTGGAGAGACAGGTCAGGGTGAAACAGAAAGTCGACAAGAAAGGTCTGTCTTTCTGAGATGAGAGTGGAGCACAGCACCAAAGCACCAACTTCCCTCCCATACCTACTCCCCAACTTTGGACAAGCCATGAGCAGGCCAAGTCCTGGCAAATAAGTATAGACCCTTGGGCAATGTAATCATCATTAGCTGATTTCCTGAGCTCTCAGCCCACAAATGGTAAGCAGCCTGTGGGAGCAAAGACAACTGGTCAGAAGGAGATTACAGAGGATACTTTAATGGTGCAGGGTAGGTCCATGATTCTGTTGCATTACCCAAATGAAGATGCAGGCCATAGACCTAAGTCATTGCTACAGGGTGAGGAGGAGCACTAATACACTAAAGAATAGGACCACAGAGGAGCAGAAACCTTGATCACAGGTCCAGGGATGGAAAGAGTGCTGTGGTCATATGTGACCACAGGAAAGGCCAGGAGAGCAGTGAGTACACCACTCCATAGTTTATACCACCCACCTTGAAAGAAATGAAAACTTACAGGTGCTCAGAATGGCAACATGAAAAACCTGAAGCTGGGGTAGTGCCCCCTTGGTCCCCGAAACAGAGTCCAACTTTATCATAAAATTAAGTCAAGAAATAAGCTAGAAAAATGAACAAAGAAAAAAGAACCTGACCACAGAAAGTCACTATGGTAATAGGGCAGATCAAAACAAAGTCAAAAGAGGTCAACAATGGTTAAAATTAGGCTACATGTGAAAGGCCAAGAAAAACTCTGAATTGGTGTCAGACCCAAAAAGAACTCAAAATGGATTTAGAGAGGAGAGAGGAGAGAGAAGAGGAGAGAGAAGAAAGAGAGAAGAGAGAAGAGACAGGAGGAGAGAGAGAGACAGAGAGAGAGGGAGCAACATATTATCTCAAAAGATTACTAAAGGCAGCACAAAAACAGAAAAGGACATACAAAATTTCACCAATCAACTCCTTAAAAAAAATTGGCAAAATGGAAAAGAAAGTGCAAAAGTTCACTGAAGAGGGGTAGCTAGGTGGTATAGTGGATAGAGCACCAGCCCTGGAGTCAGGAGAACCTGAGTTCAAATTTGGCCTCAGACACTTAACACTTCCTAGCTGTGTGACCCTGAGCAAGTCACTTAATCCCAAGTGCCTCAGCAAAAATAAATAAATAAATAAAATAATTTTTTTTTTTTAAAAGTCACTGAAGAAAATAATTCCTTAAAAATTAAAATTGGGCAAGTGGAAGCTAATGACTCCACGACAGTTCAAAAAGCAATGAAACAAAATCAAAATTAAAAATGGAACAAAAAGTGAAACATCTCACGGGAAAAACAACTGATCTGGAAAAGAGACCAAGGCAAGATAATTGAATAATTAATTATTGGATAACCTGAAGGTCATTATTTAAAAAAAAAAAAAGAGCCTAGATATCATTTTTTAAGAAATTAACAAGGAAAACTGTCTTAATATCCTAGAACCAGAAGGTAAAATATAAATCCAAAGAATCCACTGATTACCTCCTAAAAGAGATCCCCAAATGAAAACTCCAGCCTCCCAAGACAAGGAGAAAATATTGCAAGCAGTCAGAAAAAAAATTCAAGTATCATGGAATCACAAAGAGGATAATGCGAGATTTAGCAGTAGCTACATTAAAGGATGGGGGAAAAGGGAGAGAACTGCAGGGAGAGAATAGGGAGGCGTGTTGGAACATGACATTCCTGACAGCAAAAGAACTAAAATTACAACCAAAAAATGACATTCCTGACAGCAAAGGAACTAAAATTACAACCAAAAATCACTTACCCAGCTAAACTGAGTATAATTCTTCAGGGCAAAAAAATAGACATTCAATAAAATAGAGGATTTTCAAGCATTCTTGATGAAAAGACCTGATGTGAACGATTTAACTATTTTTAGTAATACACTCTCTATGCCTCCAAATTCTCAATTTTCCTATGCGTAATTTCAAATTATTTAGAATTTCATTCCAGATTTTGAATGACTATATCAATTGCTCTGAAATGCCAAAGAACAGAAGTAGATTAGTGCTGTGTAGTTTTGAACAATTTTGCTGGGGCAACTAGGTGGCATAGTGGATAGAGTACCAGCCCTGAAGTCAGAAGGACCTGAGTTCAAATCTGACCTCAGACACTTAACACTTCCTAGTTGTGTAACCCTGGGCAAGTCACTTAATCCCAATTGCCTCAGCAAAAATAAATAAATAAATGAATGAATTTTGCCAGGTACCTAAATACATCATATATCGATGGTACAAAGTATGGGGTCTGTGAACTTAAAAGTTTTGATAATTGTATTTCAATATAATTTATTTCTTTTAAAATCTATTTTATTTTATGCATTTAAAAACACTTTAAGAAAGGTTTTCTATACAATTTTACCAGAATGCCAAAGAGTACCATGAGTTGTGATTATATGATTTTTCTTCAACCCCCCCAAAAGACCCCCAAAACAAAAAACCCCACAAAACCTATCTTGCATCTGAACTTGCATATTTCCTTGGAGAGTTCTACTACCTTCCAGTGGCCTCACTTTCCTTCTACCTATATATCCAGTTGCCAAGTCCTATTATCTCTAACTCCACAATAACTTTCACATCTGTCCTTTTCTACTCACAAAAACCACCACTTTAGTTCATGGCATTATTAGCTGTCACCTATACTATTGTAGTAGCTTCTTATTTAGTCTATCTACCTCAAATTTCTCCACATGTACAATCTAACCACATTTTGCAAAATGCTTTTCTTAAAGAATAGGTGTGACCATGCTGCTTCCCTATTCAATAAACTTCAGCAGCTAGGCCCCTTTTAACTCTGGGATAAAATATCTTCTCATTTTCCATCTGTTTTTATCTTTTATGCTTAAAATGTGTAATATGTACATAATTTTATACAATAGACAATTATAACATATATGATTATATAATATATATGATACTAGTACAGTAGCACCTGGGAATAATTTATAAATAAAGACATATATTGGGAATGTGTACGTGAAAATTTTTTTACTAGTAGAGTCCACAATAAAAAAGTTTAGACACAAATGCTTAAGGAAGATTCTCTTCCATATCAGGCCACCACCACTATCTCCCTAGTACTCAACCACATCTTAATTACTTGATTCTAATACATATGAGAAAAGAAAACCAATATTGGGAAAGCATACACTAGGCTAGAATGTATTATGTAGATAAATGGAATTAAAAGTCTGTTAACTGTGGAAGGTCTTCATATTCAAAATGAAATTTTTATGTTACATGCAATGTTGAGCAAATGAAAGGGATTTTTTTGTTTGTTTAGTAGAGGAGACTGATTAATATTTGACTGGAAAAAGAAAGAAGTCAAAGTGACAAATTAGAAAACTATTAACAGTAAATTAGTGATCAATGAAGTTATCAAGGCTTGAATCTGAAAAGCAGTAGTAGGACTGGAAAGGATATGGTAAATGGGAGAAGATACTGCAAAGGAAGGCTCCAGAAAGCTTGGTGGTAAATTCTTAGGGTGTGATAGGCAATGTGCTAAATGAGGTGAATATAAAGAAAGGCAAAACTATGGTGGCCTGTTCTCAAGAAGCTGAACGAAGTCTTCTGATTCCAAATCTACTGTTCTTTCCATTATACCATTCTGTCTATACTATAAAATTATTCCTTTCTTCCATGAAAACTGAATCCATCAACTAGCTCATAAAGAGCATCTTCCTTTGTCATAGTTTGATCAAATCTCTTGGCCTCTAGAAAGACTGAAAATTCCTGGCATACAATTTACCTTTAAAAATTTTATTAACACAGAAATAGACTGATATAGTAATCCATACTTATTTAATACACAAGAAATGACTTTCACCTGTGCTTAGCCACATAACATTTTAAATAATCACCACAAAAAATACTAAAACAACCCAGGAGGCTAATATATATGAGCCAAATACTGTACAAGATGCTGGAGCTTCATAGAAAGAATTCTAACAGTTCCTATCATGTGGAACTTACATTCTATTGAGGGAAATAGCACAGCATCAACAGACAGATACATGATAAAAAGATGGATATCCATACAGGTACATAAACAAAATTGGATTTGTGGAGGGGGGGGAGGGGAGAATGTTAGCAACTGGAGGATAAAAGGTTTCATATATAAGGTGGCCCTGAAGGAAAACAAGAATTCTAAGAGCTATGTATAGCAGCACAAAGGCAAGGAGACAGGAAATGTTGAGTCACAAAAGAGGAACAATAAGAATAGAGTTTGGGTAGTTATAGAATACAAGAAGGGGAATTATGTATTGGTAGAAAAGTAGGATTTGGTCAAGTTATGAAAGGCTACAAAGAACAGAGCAATTTACAGTTGTTCTAGGTGATAAGGAACCACTGGAACTGACTGAAAAGGATCAAACCTGCATTTTGGGGAAAGTATTTTGGCAGCTGTGTATGAAATGAATTCAAGTGAGGTGAGATTTGAGGCAAGAAAATCAATTTGGAGGTAATGAGTGATAGTCTAAGGGAGAGGTTATATAGGCCTGAATTAGGATGGTGGCAGTTATATGGGTGCAAAAAAGAGAATGAACACAAGAAATGTTGAGGAAACAGAAATTACAATATTTGGAAACAATATATTTGGAAAATGTGCCAAAAGAAATCTGAAAAAAAATTTATCAGAAGAAAATGGCCACTGGTTATGAATCCAATGTATGTTGATATATATATATTAAATCACAGAACTCCAAAGGCTAATGAAAATGGATAGGGGTGAAGGGACCTAAAATGTGAAAGGTTGAACTGTACATGGTTAATGTGGATTCTTACATTCAAAGGTTCTGATAAAGGCCTCATTTCTAAAACATATAGAGAATTAATTCAAATGTATAAGGATTCAAGCCAGTATCCAATTGATAAATGGTCAAAGGATATGAACAGGAAATTTTCAGATGAAGAAATTGAAACTATTTCTAGTAATATGAAAAGGTGCTCCAAATCACTATTGATCAGAGAAATGCAAATTAAGACAACTCTGAGATACCACTATACACCTGCCAGATTGGCTAACATGACAGGAAAAGATAGATAATGACAAATGTTGGAGGGGATGTGGGAAAATTGGGACACTGATATATTGTTACTGGAACTGTGAATGGATCCAACAAGTTGGAGCTATGCTCAAAAAGTTATCAAACTGTGCATACCCTTTGATCCAGCAGTGTTTCTATTGGGCCTATATCCCAAAGAGATCTTAAAGAAGGGAAAGGGACCCACATGTGCAAGAATGCTTGTGGCAGCCCTTTTTGTAGTGGCTGAAACTGGAAACTGAATAGATGCCCTTCAATTGGAGAATGGCTGAATAAATTATGGTATATGAATGTTATGGAATATTATTGTTCTATAAGAAACTACCAGCAGTATCAAACTATGCATACCCTTTGACCCAGCAGTGTTTCTATTGGGTTTATATCCCAAAGAAATCATAAAAAAAGGAAAGGGCCCCACATGTGCAAGAATGTCTGTGGCAGCTCTTTTTGTAGTGGCTAGAAACTGGAAACTGAATGGATGCCAATCAATTGGAGAGTGGCTGAATAAATTATGGTATATGAATGTCATGGAATATTATTGCTCTGTGAGAAACGACCAGCAGGACGATTTCAGAGAGGCCTGGAGAGACTTGCATGAACTGATGCTGAGTGAAATGGGCAGAACCAGGAGATCATTATACATGGCAACAATACTATATGATAATCAATTCTGATGGACATAGCTCTCTTCAACAATGAAATGCTTCAAACCAATTCCAATTGTTCAGTGAAGAAAGCCATATACACCCAAAGTGAGGGATGTGAAATGTGGACCACAACATAACATTTTCATGTTCTCTATTGATGTTTGCTTGCATTGTATTTCCTTTATCGGATTATTATTTCTTATAGATATGATTTCTCCTGCATAAAAAATGATCCGTGGCAATAACTATACATATATTCGATTTCTTAGTATTCTAACATAATTATCATGTAGTGGATTTCCTGCCATCTAGGGGAGAAAAATTTGTAACAGAAAGCTTTGTAAGGGTTAATGTTTAGGAATTACCCATACATATGTTTTGCAAATAAAAAGTATTTATGTATATAAATAAAAATAGAAACTACCAGCAGGACAATTTCAGAGAGGCCTGTAGAGACTTGCATGGACTGATGCTGAGTGAAATCAGCACAACCAGGAGAACATTATACACAGCAATAAGACTATACAATGATCAATTCTGATGGACATGGTTCTCTTCAACAATGAGGTGATTCAAATCAATTCCTATTGTTCAGCGATGAAGAAAGCCATATACACCCAGAGAGAGGCCTGTGGGAATTGAGTGTGATACACACATACACAATGAGAACTGAAAGCTGATAGCAAAATACAGTATCACTAACCAAATGAGGCCTTAAGTAAATACTTCGTTTTTATTATCTTTTCTTACTTCCTTTATATGATCACTCTCTCCAAGCTTATTTTTCACCACTTCACCCTACTGTCTTCTTTAACAAACACAATTTCTTTCTTTCAATACCAAGCTTACCTAATGATATCTCCACTTCGTCCATTTTCTCTTCATGCATTTTCTTAACCCTTTGCAAAATGGTTTCACTCTCTCAAATGCTGCTCATGATAATATCCTCATTGCCAAATGAAGAAACATATTTCTCTATCCTTTCTCTTTGAATCAAGAGAATGAGTATTTTTTTATTAAAGCTTTTTATTTGCAAAACATATGCCTAGGTAATTTTTCAATATTGACCCTTGCAAAACTGAGAATGAGTATTTATGATGTACACACACACACACACTCACACTCTCACTCTCACTCTCACTCTCACTCTCACTCTCACTCTCACTCTCACTCTCTCTCTCTCTCTCTCTCTCTCTCTCTCTCTCTCTCTCTCTCTCTCTCTC
>JAJPUD010011416.1:0-24073 GCA_023553655.1 Myrmecobius fasciatus | reverse complement strand
CTCTCTCTCTCTCTCTCTCTCTCTCTCTCTCTCTCTCTCTCTCTCTCACTCCCTCTCTCTCCCACTCTCCTATATGATGGACATGGAATCAGAAATCAGAGAATAAGAGAGATGGAAAAGGGCTCAAGGTATATAGGTCAATCCATATATAATTGAGAACATCCTTTACAAAATATATTTGAAGAATTCTATGGAAGAAAAACCCACAGTCACCCAAGGCATTCCATTCTAATTTTGGAGAGCTCTATTTGGAAATTTGGAAACTTACATTCTAATGGGAGAAATATGCTCATATGCAAGTATATGCTAGATGTGCAAAGCAGACCTAAAGTTACCTAGTATGAGAAGGCACTAGCACATACATATAGGAGGACCAGGAAATACCTCCTGAAAAAGCTTATACTGACACTGACACTTCATTCTGAAGGAAACCATGTATTTCAAAAGGTGGTGAGGAGGAAGAAAAGCATTGCTAGTCAGTGAAAAAAAGCAGGGAGATGGGAAACTGAGCATGGTGAAAGAACAGCATTTTTTCAATATGGGATGATCAAAAAGTAAAAGGAAATGATGTTTAAAAAGAATAAAGGGTAGAAAGGAGCCAGTTTTCTGGTTTTAAATGCGGAGAAGAGTAGTTAATTTATATATGCAAGAACAGGGAGTCTCTGTACTAGGAGTTGAGGTGATATGCTTCAGGAAAGTATTTTGAAAGTTATATCGATTTTTTTTCTTGTAGATCCAATTTTTCTTGCACAGTAAGATAACTATAAAAATATGTATACACATATTCGATTTGTCAAGTATTTTTAACATAATTAACATGTAGTAGACTTCCTGCCATCTAGTGGAAGGGTGGGGACTAGGGGAAAAAATTTGTAACTGAAAGCTTTGCAAGGGTCAATGTTGAAAAATTATCTATACATATGTTATGCAAATAAAAAGCTTTAATGAAAAAAAAAAGAAAGTTATATCGAAGCTACCACAATCCAGATGAGAGATACTTAGCCAATTTTTCACTCTTTTTACTACAACACAATGCTTTAACTTTTTTGGAAATAGTAAGTAGGTTTTCAATTATCAGCTTTCTATAGATTTCTATATATTAGCTTTTCAATATATAATTACAAATCTAAGTGGGAGTCTAATGTGATTGGATTAGTCCATATGCTACCTTCAGAATATAATATACTAAAAAAAAGAAAGCTGAAAAAAAGAAAAAAGAAAATAAAGAAAGCTGAGAAAAAAATATAGACGTTTTTGGCATTCTGGAATTCTAAAATGTAAACATGAAATGGCAAAAAAAAAAAAAGAATAGTCAAATATATCTTAGAAAATCATGTTTGCATTAACTTACATTATAATTCTTTTTTTTTCCTTTTTTTAACTTTTAATTTTCAAAACATATGCATAGTTTTAAACATTTACCTTTGTAAAACTTTATGTTCCAAAAATTTTTTCCTCCCTCCTTTCCCCCTATGCCCTTTCCTAATCAGCAAGTAATTCAATATATGCTAAACATGTGCAATACATATTTCCACAATTATCATGATACACACACACACAAATCAGATCAAAAAGGGAAAAAATGAGAAAGAAAACAAAATGCAAACAAATAACAAAAAAAGTGAAAATACTGTGTTGTGATCCCCACAGTCCTTTCTCTGGGTACAGATGGCTCTCTCCATCACAAGATCACTGGAACTGGTCTGAATCATCTCACTGTTGAAAAGAGTTATGTCCATCAGAATTTATCATCATATAATCTTATTGTTGCTGTGGACAATGTTCTCTTGGTGCTACTCACTTCATTCAGTATCGGTTCACATAAGCCTCTCCAGGCCTTTCTGAAATTATCCTGCTGATTGTTTCTTATATTACAATAATATTCTATAACATTCATATATCATATGTGAATATGATATATGAATATTTTTTCTTATTTAGCCATTCTCCAAATGATGAGCATCCACTCAGTTTCCAGTTTCTTGCCACTACAAAAAGGACTGCTACAAACATTTTTGCATATGTGGGTCCTTTCCCTATTTTTTATGATCTCTTTGGGATATAGACCAAGCAAAGACATGGCTGGAACAAAGGGTATGAACAACAGTTTAACAGCCCTTTGGACATAGCTCCATAATGTTCTCCAGAATGGTTGAATCAGTTCACAACTCCATCAACATACATTATAATTCTTGATTACCATACCAACCACTATGGCATATTCAAAATATGCAAATAACAGTAAAGTCCTAACCACCATATTTTTTCAAAGTCTAGGGCAAAATTTGTCTTTCTTTTGCTAAATGGAAGACAAGATTAAATAGCATAACTCTTTCTGGCAGTAGCCATAAAACTTCCTCAGCAATTAGCTGCAAAAAATATACTGATTTGATGTAACAGACTGCAAAAGACTAATTAGATGTCAATAAGATATATACTGTCTACCTGTCAAGTAAATAAGAGAAGAGAAATGTATTTATAATTCTTAGCTTAGAATCAGCAATTAAATTTGAAATTAGCTATATTTAAGTACAATGATAACTTTTAAAAATTTGATCTACTAGTCTTTCTTAAATGATATTTAAATTTGTTAGGCTAACTGCTCTCTGATAAAGGTGCTTATATCCTTAAATGAATACTATACATTTACCTGCGATTGTTGGCTGCCAGCTTGTGTAAGATTAGAAACATCTTTACCCTACTCAAATTTAAGTGGCTCTCTATTATCTGTTTGGCATTTAAAGTCTTTCCCAACTTGACTCCTTTCCTCTTTTCTAGTCTTATTATACTTCATTCTTCTATATATATATTGTGATCCAGCTTGACCCTGCCTTTGTATCTCCCAACTCTGCCTTTAAATTGGCCGTTCCCCTTGATTAGAATCACCACCCCTGGTTCCCTCTGCCTCTTAGCTTCCCTAGCTTTCTTTAAAATTCAGCTTAAATATCACCTACCATAGAAGGCCTTTTTGTGTTCCCTCCTTTTCAAACAGGTGTTAATGGCTTTTCTACCTGAGACTGTAGTATATATACTTGGATATATTTTGTATATACTGTGTTACTTTACATGTTAAATGTAAGGTTCTTGAAACCAAAAGCTATTTATGCCTTTATTTGAAACCTTTGTACTTGACACAGTGTTTTGTAGGCCGGAAGTCATAAAGACTTGTTAATTTTTACACTGGCCTTAGATTTCAGGAATCTTTCTTTCAAAGTAGAATCTGTTGAAATACCAAAGCAGAATAAACAAGGGAATAAAAAACTTGCATCAATACTTTGTTGTCCTATCACGCAAAACAACTTTCACCAGATGAGTCATTAATTATAGATGTGTAGAGGCACCATGACATAAGTAGATAGAGAGCTGGGTTTAGAGCCTGGAAGATCTGGGTTTAAATCCTACTTTTGATACTTTCTAACTGCTTAAGTTTCTCCAACAATTCCCAAAACTCATCTATTAAATTAAGTAGATGGACAGTCATCTATAGAAGGAGTTCCAGTCAAATGAAATTACTCTGGGGCACCTACAAGGCACCATGAATAAATCATCAGTCCTTAAGTCAGGAGAACTTCTGGGCAAGTCACAATTGCTTCTCCTGCCAAAAACAAACAAAAAACTCCCAGAAACTGTTCACATTTTTTGCACTTAAGTTGATTAAATAATAAATTTTACCCTAAATTGATTTCCCCTTCCAAAATGACAAACTTTGGCAACAGGACTAATGTGCTAATTAAGAGAGTAAACAAGCTGTGTATCCATTTGTTTTAAGGATCAACTTCATCTTCTTAGTGCTTTTAATATTTATTACTAAGCATATGCTTCCTTATGTTTTCAGTCTTACAATGGATGCAATGCAGTTAGTGAGCAGAAGGCTCTCACTAATGCCATCTAGGCTTATATATCAGAAATTCACAAAGTAGATATTTTTAATGAAGATTTCTGTCTTTTTAAGTCTCATTATTACAAAAGAAACTCAATTTTTTCAGCATGAAACTTCGTGGTGATGGCACTTTTTTCTTAGTTATCTGTATTTTCTTTTTTCTTTTTTTTTTTGCTTTTTGCTGAGGCAATTGGGGTTAAGTGACTTGCCCAGAGTCACACAGCTAGGGAATGTTAAGTGTCTGAGACCAGATTTGAACTCAGGTCTTCCTGACTTCAGGGCTGGTGCTCTAACCACTGCGCCACCTAGCTGCCCCAGTTATCTGTATTTTAAATGAAAAGATATCTTAAGGATATACCTTCAAATATCTAGAACAATTCTCTGGAGGTTTTTTTTTTTTTTTAAGTCCTTTCTTATGACATTGTATAGTATTATTATGCTATATGAGTAGAGATGCAAAAATAGGGGGGAAAAGTATTAGGTACAGTCTAGCCAAAAGGAAAAGTAAGTCTACAGAGTAAGCTATTACTAACAACTTCAGGGAGTATTATTCAGCTATAAAATGACAGGATTAAATATTATGACATCTAGAGGTTCTTTTTATCTCTAAGAACTTGCATTCCTATGAGCTAAATATTCTGGTTAATGGATTTACCACACAAAACACAATGTTATAGCATTGGTATACTATAATTTTCACACAATTAAAATAAAGAACATATAACACTAAAATTATGAATTTTGGATGATTCAGATACTAAAAAATTCTTTTGGTCTTTGAGACTGAGTCTCCTTCTCTTGTTCAAGAAGTACAGTGGACACTCATTTGCCAAACCCGCTGCTCACCAGCAGCATGAAAGTTTTACCTGTTTTGTTTCTGACCTAAACCAGGCCACATATGCATTAGGACACAGACAGAGATGTTGATGCAGAACATTCCAGTTCCCAGGGACTAAAATGCCAAAACTGTATACCAGGGAAGTAAGAGATCCAAGGGGCCCTGAAACTGTGCAGGATGTAGAAACTGATGTCAACTGGCAAATTCGTTGCTCACTACCCAATTCCAAGCCATTGATCTTGGGGCACACTGAAGAGACTTATTTAGAAGCAGTCTTTTAGGGAAAGGAGAGATCCCAGATCCTAGGCTGAGAACTGATTAAGTAACAAGTTCAGCGGTAAACACTGGATGGGTAGCTTTGACCCCAGCTAAAAGGCAAAAACTAAGATCTAGCCTGCCACCCACTATGAAGCTTTCAGGAATTACCAAGGTAGGGAACCCAGACCAAAGGAAAGCTTATTCTCTCATTTTGAACCCACAGCACTTGCTAGCCAATTGGCTAGAGTGGTTGATTCCAGCTGCAGTCTACTCTAACATTTATCTAAAGACAAACCCACAGCTATGCTGCCCAGACCCAAACTGGGGTCAGAAATCACTGGTCTTTTTTTTTTTTTTTTTTTAATTAAAGCTTTTTATTTGCAAAACATATGTATGGGTAGTTCTTCAACATTGACTCTTACAAAGTTTTCTGTTACAAATTTTCCCCCAAGTTCCCTCCCCTCCCCTAGATGGCAGGAATTCCACTACATGTTAATTATATTAAAATACTTGACAAGTTGAATATAAGTATAAATATTTCCACACTTATCTTGCTGTGCAAGAAAAATCGTATCTACAAGAAAAAAAAATTGAGAATAGAAACCCAATGCAAACAAACATCAATAGAGAGCATGAAAATATTATGTTGTGATCCACATTTCATATCCTTCTCTCTGGGTGTATATGGCTTTCTTCACTGAACAATTGGAAGTGGATTGAAACATTTCATTGTTGAAGAGAGCTATGTCCATCAGAATTGATCATCATATAATCAAGTTGTTGCTGTGTATAATGATCTCCTGGTTCTGCTCAAGAAATCACTGGTCTTAATACACACCTGTCAGATTGGCTAAAATGACAGGAAAAGATAATGACCAATGTTGGAGGGAATGTGGGAAAACTGGGACACTGATACATTGTTGGTGGAACTGTGAATGGATCCAACCATTCTGGAGAGCAGTTTGGAACTATGCTCAAAGAGTTATCAAACTGTGCATACCCTTTGACCCAGCAGTATTTCTACTGGGCCTATATCCCAAAGAGATCTTAGAGGAGGGAAAGGGACCCACATGTGCAAGAATGTTTGTGGTAGCCCTTTTTGTAGTGGCTAGAAACTGGAAACTGAAGGGATGCCCATCAATTGGAGAGTGGCTGAATAAATTATGGTATATGAATGTTATGGAATATTATTGCTCTGTAAGAAACGACCAGCAGGATGATTTCAGAGAGGCCTGGAGGGACTTGAATGAACTGATGCTGAGTAAAACGAACAGAACCAGGAGATCATTATACACGGCAACAACAGTATTACATGATGATCAATTCTGATGGACATGGCTCTCTGCAACAAAGAATTATCTCAAACCAGTTCCAATTGTTCACTGAAGAAAACCATATACACCCAGAGAGAGGGAAATGAAATATGGACCACAACGTAACATTTTCATGATCTCTATTGACATTTGCTTGCATTGTGTTGCCTTTCTCTGATTCTTTTTTTTTTTCTTGTAGATAGTATTTTTCTTGCACAACTTGTCAAGTATTTCAATATTATTAACATGTAGTGGACTTCCTGCCATCTAGGGGAGGGGAGGAGACTGGGGGTAAAATTTGTAATGGAAAGCTTTGTAAAGATCAATGTTGGGGAACTACCCATACATATGTTATACAAATAAAAAGCTTTAATTAAAAAAAAAATGACTGCCACAAATATTCTTGCACATGTGGGGCCCTTTCCTTCCTTTATGATTTCTTTGGGATATAAGCCCAATAGAAATGCTGCTGGGTCAAAGGGTATGCACAGTTTGATAACTTTTTGAGCATAGTTCCAAATTGCTCTCCAGAATGGCTGTATCTGTTCACAGCTCCACCAACAATGCATCAGTGTCCCAGCTTTTTTACATCCCCTCCAGCATTCATTATCTTTTCCTGTCATTTTAGCCAATCTGACAGGTGTGTAGTGGTACCTCAGAGTTGTCTTGATTTGCATTTCTCTGATCAATAGTGATTTGGAGCACCTTTTCATATGACTAGAAATAGTTTTAATTTCATCCTCTGAAAATTGTCTGTTCATATCCTTTGACCATTTATTGATTGCAGAATGGCTTGAATTTTTATAAATATGAGACAATTCTCTATATATTTTAGAGATGAGACCTTTATCAGAACCCTTAAATGTAAAGATGATTTCCCAATTTATTGCTTCCCTCCTAATCTTGTCTGCATTGGTTTTGTTTGTACAAAAACTTTTTAACTTAATATAGTCAAAGTTATCTATCTGGTTTTCAATTAAGAGTTCCAGTTCTTCTTTGGACATAAATTTATTCCATCTCCATAGGTCTGAGAGGTAAACTATATTACGTTCCTCTAATTTACTTATAGTATCACTTCAAGACCATTTCTAAAGCTGGTACTACTCCAACTACTGTCACCTCTATGCTTCAAGATGAGCTAGATATGGCATGGAGAAGATATTCCAAGGAAGGACCACACAGAAGGAAAATTAAGAGTTGATTTTGATGGTGGAAGTACGCTTGGTTTAGGGGAAGATATATTTTTTCAGAAAATGCTAGAATGTTTAAAAAAAAAACCCCAAACCTCAATACATAATATTTAAGTAAGTCAATCAGAAAACACTTATCAGACACTTATTATGTGTTCAGGTACTAAAGTAAGTAAGTGCTAAGCACTGGGACGCAACAAAAGGCAGAAACGCTATGCCTGTCATCAAGAGGCTTACATTTTAATGGGGGAAACAACATGCAAATAACTATGTAAGTATAAAATGTTTACAGAATGGATGGAAGGTGATCTTAGAGGAGTTAGCAGCTAGAGAAATCAGGAAAGACCTCCATAAGAACACAGAATTTGCACTGAGTCTTGAAAGAGGTCAGAGAAGGCATGGTGAGGAAAGATAACCTAGGGGTGGAGGACAGCCAGTACAAAAGCATAGTGTCATGTTTGAGGAAGATCAAGTGGGACGGTTTAGATGAATCATTGTGAGCATGGAGAAGAGTAAAATGTAAGACTGGAAAGGTAAGAAAGGGTTAGATTGTGAAGAGATTTAAATGACAAATAGAAGGCTTTATATTTGATCCTAAAGAGTGACAGAAAGCCACTAGAATTTGTTGAATGGGGAGAGAGAATAACATGGTCAGATCAGTGCTTTAGGAAAATCACTTTGGCTGGATTGGAATGGGAAGAACCATTCAGAAAGACCAATCAGAAGGTTATTGCAATACTGTAAGTGAAGAGGAAGGAATGAATAAAATACATCAGTGGATACATGATCTCATTGTAGTAATCCTTTCAATGATGCACAATATAACCTAGCCATATCTCATCTAGTGTGACTGTCTACATCCTCCTATAAATCTTCCATAGGGGTCTATCCAACATTTTGGAGGCATTCTTCTGGCTCCTTTAATATTATATGGCATAATATATAATATATATCCTACAGCAAACTGTACATATATTATAATCCTTTGTTTTGATATATGACTGGCTCCTACCTTTTCCAATAATTAATTTCCTAGATGACTTTTTCATTTCAACTCATCATTAATAATATCCTTTAATTCAGTTACTTACCACAAATCTCACCAAACATCTCTCCACTCCTTCACATCACCTGTAACTCTGACTATTCAGAGGATATGATGTTCTGTGATTTGCAGTCATATGGCATCGCTTAAAGAATGTTGACATTTGAAAAAGAAAATGTGTTTTTCTTTCAGGGAGTAACTTGGGATACATGCAATATATAGCACCATTTAATTTCACAATTTCAAAACAGCTTACTCTTTTCCTCCTATTAAATTCTGAGCCTAGCTTGTTAAGAGTATAACATAACTAGTACCTGTCCAAGAAATAAGTTGATAGACCAGCACAATGGGTTATCCTTCCAACTGAATATTATATTCTGATATCTTAAAAAAGAAAAACAAAACAACTTTAAGGCCTTTAAATTACCCTAAAATTTGAAAATTATTGACCATGGCTATGTTCACAAAAATACCAATCAATCTAATTATACATCTCTAATTACAAGTCAAATTACATTATAGCAAGTGGAATTATGACAAAAACAGTTTGAATTTCTGTTAATGCAGTATAAATATAGAGTATAAGATATAATAAACAATAAGAAAGGCACTTAATACTCTCTTGATTTTGAGCTATACCATATATAAAGTTGATGTCCATTTAATAAATCTGAATAAGAAATGTAAAACCATCTTCTTTGAAAATGAATTAAGTTAAAAAATTACAGTTTTATTGAATCAAAAGTATACGTTAAGAGTCATCAGATCAATTATCAGTCTCCAAATCAAAACAGTATACTCCAGATCTTCTGTGTTAGTACACAGAAGGAAAACCTCACATCTATTATTACTGTGTCTGCCCTTTATCTGAAGGTTGATCATATGGCCTTCCATTTTCAAACAATTTCATGGAATAAAAGTAAAAGAGCTTGGAAATTAAACTGAAATCAGTTACATGAATGACAAATAAGTAGCCAACTTATTCATCATTCTCCCATCATCTATATTAAGACTCAAATGTTATGAGTCATAACAAATTTAACAATTGTTTTCATCTCAAAAAATGAAGCATTATTCAGTTCTCTTTCCCAAATAACGTCATGATAATTACAAACTTCATTATTCATGATTAAAACTTATAGATATGTATAATGTTATCGTCAATGAATAAAATTAGTCGCTAAATTCTTCTGCTTCTATAATTAAAGATTTCTAATTTGATGGATGAAAAAACTGAAAGTTTCTTAGTAATTAACAATCAACTTATTAATTAAAGTAATTAATAATCAATAAATTGATGGTCAGTGGTTTCTGTCAATAACCAAAGATAGTTATATGATTTGACTGGAAGACTTCATATACTCTTAGAAAAGGGGGAGCCCCAAACAGGTGAAAATCAACTCTGGTAAAGAATTAATAAGGGGACTGACTAAAATCTTCAGCTCTGTTTGCTGAAAATGTGGCTTGATCATGAGACTTGATCTTATTTCTTATCCAGTAATCTGGATAAAGGAATTGATCTTTACCCTAGACCACTCTGGCTGGGTTTCTCCTTCATGAGTTGGGTCACCTTAAAATCCAATATTTAGCATAAAGACAAAAGCTCAATATTTTAGGACTAGAATTAGATTAGATTCTGCTTATCATCTAAATAGAAGTTAAGGTCTGCTAATTAGGTACATTATCATCCAAGATTGGGGAACATGTACCTGGGAGATTTGAGCAATCTCATCTTTCAGCCTTGTCTTTCAAGATTGACCTATAGGGGCCCTGAATGAGAAAATAAGAAAAAGATAAGATTGGATCCCAATTTAATAATCTGTTTATAATAGAAATATAATAATCTCTCATAAAATACTGTGAAAACAAACCACTACCAACATAAGTAGCAGCAGAAGAATAGTATTTTGGTTCACTCAATTTTTTAATAATTTACTGTCCATTAAGCTGTAAGGAATCCATGTTTTACTAATCTACAGATCTCCACAACCCTATCAATAGACTAGGTAGTACAATGGAGAGTGCTAAGCCTGGAGTCCGGAGGACTCTTCCTAGTTCAAATCTGACCTCAGATATTTAAAAGCTAAGTAACCCCGGGAAATTCGCTTAACCCAGTTTGCCTTGGTTTTCTCATCTAAAATGAGCTGGAGAAAGAAATAGCAAACCACTCGAATATCTTTGCCAAGAAAATTATCAGTGAGGCCACAAAAAGTCAGACATACCTGAAACAAACAAACAACATCAATAGACTAAGTATTTTGAGAAATACAAGTATCTTAATATCACAGACCTTCAATCAACTAACCAAAGTATTGCTTCAGGAACTAAATCACAGAATTTGAAAGGACACCTCTCTAGTCCAACTCACTATTACTGATGAGAATTTATGGAAATTTTTAAAAAGTGATTTCTTTTTTCAGATTCTTAGTGCCTAAAAGAAGGAAGAGAATTTGGAATTCAAAATTCAATTTTTTTAAATATAAGAAATTATTTTACATATAATTGTAAAATATACATATATGTGAACGCGTGCGCACGCACACACACACACGCGCTGATCGCATAGCAATAATGAAGAATGGAAAGTCTATTTTCATACACTGTTATCCCAACCAGATCAAAAAAATGAAAATGAAGGTCCCTATCACTTTGGATGAGTCTTCTATGACAAACAAATCAAGACATGGACAGTAATTGAACAAGATAAGCAGAAATGAATTTGAGATCTGCATCATGTCAGAATACCCAAAGATGAACTCAAAGATAAATTGGAATTTTTATTTAAAAAAAAAGAAATATTACTATATCAACAGGTTAACAAAGGGAACAGGGTGTTACTCTTGATGTCAGGAAGATCAGAGTTCATATTGATCAGAGAAATGCAAATTAAGACAACTCTGAGGTACCACTACACACCTGTCAGATTGGCTAAAATGACAGGAAAAGATAACGAATGCTGGAGGGGATGTAAAAAAGCTGGGATACTAATACATTGTTGGGGGAACTGTGAACAGATCCAACCACTCTGGAGAGCAGTTTGGAACTATGCTCAAAAAGTTATCAAACTGTGCATATCTTTTGATCCAGCAGTGTTTCTATTGGGCCTACATCCCAAAGAGAACTTAAAGGAAGGAAAGGGACCCCCATGTGAAAGAATGTTTGTGGCAGCCCTTTTTGTGGTGGCTAGAAACTGGAAACTGAAGGGATGCCCATCAATTGGAGAGTGGCTGAATAAATTATGGTATATGAATGTTATGGAATATTATTGTTCTGTAAGAAACGACCAGCAGGACGATTTCAGAGAGGCCTGGAGAGACTTGCATGAACTGATGCTGAGTGAAACGAGCAGAACCAGATCATCATACACAGCAACAATAGTATTACATGATGATCAATTCTGATGGACATGGCTCTCTGCAACAAAGAATTGTCTCAAACCTGTTCCAATTGTTCACTGAAGAAAACCATATACACCCAGAGAGAGGGATATGAAATATGGACCACAACATAACATTTTCATCCTCTCTATTGAGGTTTGCTTGCATTGTGTTTCCTTTCTCAGATTTTCTTTTTCTTTTTTTCTTGTAGATAGGATTTTTCTTGCACAACTTGTCAAGTATTTCAACATTATTAACATGTAGTGGACTTCCTGCCATCTAGGGGAGGGGAGGGGACTGGGGGTAAAATTTGTAATGGAAAGCTTTGTAAAGATCAATGCTGAGGAACTACCCATACATATGTTATACAAATAAAAAGCTTTAAAAAAAAAAAAAAGATTAGAGTTCAAGTACTGATTCTGATACCTATTGATATGGACATAATATCACACAGTACCCTAGATTAAAAATTACAGAAAACTTGTCAATCTGTGTTGGTGAAGAGAATTTCCATATCAAGAATTCGCTTTGTATAAACACATATTCAGTTCTTTCCTCAACTATTTTAGAGGAATGAACTATTTATTGAATGAAGGCTCAAACAATAACATGCATAATTTTTTTTTTGATAAAAACATCCAACACCATATCCAGAGTAGCATGAGGTTCCAGATTTGAGTTGAAGGGGGCCTTTGTTAGACAAGTAAGTTTTACCTGCTAAACAGGAAAAATCATTTATATCAAATAAGGATTCATGCTCCAACTAAGGAGAGATAACTTGAATTAAAGGAGTCTTATTTCTTACCAATAATTTAATCTCAGGAACTTTTCTTGCAATCTTTAAGAAAGGCTTATTTTCATCAATGATACACACACATAAAATGATTAAATAGAACAAAGAAGACAAGCAAGGACAATCATTAGTGTCAGTAAAATTTCTGCAAAAGTGACCCATATACGTTTACTGATATTTACAACAATAATGTAATATCAACACAATTCATAAACTTTGTAAAAACTGTATTAGCTCTCATTCCATCCTTTTTACAAAGGAATTAACAACTGACTTGTTCTATAACACAAATTTTGTTTTACTGGTTTCTAAGGTCTTGAATTCTTTCTCATAGGTATTTTTTCTCATGTATTTTCTAACAATATGACACATCCCATGGATCTAGCTTTACATTTACAAAGTGAAGCCATAAATCAACTTAAAAGAATTAAGTATTACAAATCCAAATAATTATGTATTGCAAGCATCACAGGGAAAACTGTCTTTTTTCATATCCATTTGGTGACTTAATAGAAAATATAACTAAAGAGTTGGAAGAGACTTTAAAGGTTCAATCTAGCCTGATCAAAAAACTCTTCCACAATTTCCAAAAATGGTCAACAAATCTCTCCATGAAGACCTCTAGTGATAGAGAACCTTCTACCTCCTAGAAATGAGATAAGGGACTGAAATATAAAGATCATGTAAGCAAAATGATAAGAGATGTTGTTAAAGTAGAAATAACAGTATTTGTCAATTGATGTGATATATGGGACAAACCAAAATACCCTGGAAAGAAGAAAAGGAAAAATAATGAACACTATTTTGGAAATATTGAGTCATATGTAGAGAGTAGGGATTGGATGTGATTTCACTGACACAGAGTACTCCCATGAAAGAAAGGAAACCCCTCCTATCAATGTAGATTGGAATTTTCTCCATAAATTATACTCTTAGAGAGTGCTATCAAACTCAAATAGAAAATAAGAACTAAATCATACATGAAGATCCCTGAAGGTACATTTTGACTTAAAACTCACATATTAATATTATCTGAATTTAATTGAATTTTCAAACTTGTTAAATATTTCTCAATTATAATGTAATCTTCATTTTTTACTTGACTGTATTATTGGCTATGTACTGACACCTCTGACCTCTAGCACTGTGAAACTGACTTGCTCAAGGTCACTGAGCCAGTATGTCATATTTGATGCCTCCATGATGTTCTTCAAACAAGATACTCAATTCATTACTTGAGACATTTTCACTAGCTGATCCATTAGCTTTCATCTTCATCTCCTAGCATTCCTGTCTTCCTCCAATTTTCATCTAAAACTCCAACTTCTAAAAGAAACCATTCCCAATCCTCCTTACCTCTAGTGTCTTCTGTCTGTTGATTATCTCCCATTTATCTTGTATATCTTGTGTATATAGTTGTTTTCATAGTTTTTTTCCCTAATACAAGGCAATTTCCTTGAGAACAGGGACAATCTTTTGCTCTTCTTTGTACCCATCACTTAGCACAAAACCTAGCACATAGTAGGCATTTGATAAATATTTATTGATCCAGAGAAAGAGGTGGTGGACTCATGATCCAAAATGATTCACCCAATTTCAGACATGGCCAATGTGGAAATTTATTTTGTTTGACTATGCATATTTGTTACAAAAACTTTATTTCTCTCTCTCTTTTTTTTTTTTAAAGCTTTTTATTTGTATAACATATGTATGGGTAGTTCCCCAGCATTGATCTTTACAAAGCTTTCCATTATAAATTTTACCCCCAGTCCCCTCCCCTCCCCTAGATGGCAGGAAGTCCACTACATGCTAATAATGTTGAAATGCTTGAGAAGTTATGCAAGAAAAATCCTATCTACAAGAAAAAAAAAAAAAGAATCAGAGAAAGGCAACACAATACAAACAAATGTCAATAGAGATCATGAAAATGTTACGTTGTGGTCCATATTTCATTTCCCTCTCTCTGGGTGTATATGGTTTTCTTCAGTGAACAATTGGAACTGGTTTGAGACAATTCTTTGTTGCAGAGAGCCATGTCCATCAGAATTGATCATCATGTAATACTGTTGTTGCTGTGTATGATGATCTCCTGGTTCTGCTAGTTTCACTCAGCATCAGTTCATGCAAGTCTCTCCAGGCCTCTCTGAAATCGTCCTGCTGGTCGTTTCTTACAGAACAATAATATTCCATAACATTCATATACCATAATTTATTCAGCTACTCTCCAATTGATGGGCATCCCTTCAGTTTCCAGTTTCTAGCCACCACAAAAAGGGCCGCCACAAACTCTTGCACATGTGGGGCCCTCTCTCTCTTTTTTTCAATAGAGGAGAAGAAAATGGGAAGGAGAGGTGATAATTAGGTTTAAAAGAAAAGAAAAGAAACGGGAAGAAGAAAGAAAAGGTCACATTCTAATGATAACATGATGCAAATAACTATGTACACAGAAGACATACACATGTTTGTTTCAAAGAGGACCAAAATGATATCACTATTTTGAGAGTCGAATTATTCTGGTTAATAAGGCCAATATAAGTTAGAATGCTCTAAAGCAAATCAGGCATAAATAATCCATGGGAACATTTGGGGTGGATTCTTTAAATTTGCACATCTCATGTTTCTTTTGAACTATTTCAATTCTGTTTTGCTCATGGAATGCCTTCTCTGATGAGGGCACAGCATTCTCAGCATTCCTATGCCAGTGTCTCCCATGTCACAAAATCTATTCCAAAGTTCTTAAGACAGAGCTTGAGAATATCCCTGTATTGCTTTTTCTGACCACCTTGTACGCACTTGCCCTGTATGAATTCATCATAAAGTAGTCTTTTTGGCAAGTGTACATTTGGCATTTGAATTATGTGGTCAATCAAATGGGGCTGCACTCTCTGCAACAGAATTTGAATGCTTGGAATTTTAGTTTGAGAAAAGACCTCAATGTTTAGTATTGTGACCTGCCAGCTGATTTTTCAGAATATTCCTAAGACAAGTCAAATGGAAGCAATTCAGTTTCCTGGCAAAGCACTGTGCAAGTTTCACAGGCATACAACAATGAGGTTAGCACAATAGCTCTGTAGACCTTCAGTTTGGTCAGTCTATTATCTCCCCTCTCCTACGTTTTCCTTCGAAGTCTCCCAAACACTAAGCTAGCTCTGGTGATGCAGGTGTCAATTTCATTATCAATGTGAACATCTCTAGAAAGTATACTGCCAAGATAAGTGAACTTATTCTCAGCATTCAAAACTTCACTATTCACTGTAACTGATGGTTCCACATACAGATAGTGGTTGGCTGATGGAAAACTTGTATTTTCTTGGTGTTAATTGTTAGGCCAAAATTAGCACAAGCAGCAGACAATGGATCCATACTTTTGCTGCATCTCAGCTTCAGAGGCTGCACTGAGTGCACAATCATCTGCAAACAAAAAAAATTATGCACCAACACTTTAGTCTTAGCTTTTGTAGCTTTTTCAAGTTAAAGAATTTAGTCATCTGTACAGTAACTGACCCTGATGCTGTGTGTTTATCCTCACTGAAGGCATCTGTTTTGACAATATGGCTGAAAGCACCATACTAAAAAAACATAGATTGTCCTATGACAATCACAAGGGGTCTCTCTCTTTTTTAGTTACATACAGAGTAAATCTCTATGGGAAGGCACAAGATTTGAGGAAGGTAAATTTCTTGTAGAAGGCAAGATTTTAGCTGAGACTTGAAGGAAACCAGAAAAGGCAGGAGACAGAAATGAAGAGAGCATTTTCCAGACATGGAGGATAGTCAGTGAAAACCATGGAGTTGTGACATGGAGTTTCATGTTTTAGGCACAACTAAGAAAGTCAGTGTTGCCTAATTGTAGAGTATGTGAAGGGGAATAAAGTATATAAAGACTAGAAAGGTAAGAAGGTTCTATACTTGATTCTGTAGATAACAGAGAACCACTGAAGATTCTTGAGTTGGGGATAGAAGGAGATGATAAGGATGATCAGACCCATGCTTTAGGAATATCACAGAGTAGAAGACAGCAACTGAATGGACAATAGATTAGAGTGTGGTGAAACTTGAGGCAGGAAGATCAACTGAAATGTTACTGCAACAATAAGAAGCAAATGGGGAAAGAACTAGAATAAAGTTAACAATATTCTAGGTTATTTTAGATAACAAAACTATTTTAAGAAAACAACTTCTTAGGTATTGCCTATATTTACTAGGTTAATTGCAGCATCAGCACTAATGGGAGCAGAAGAAGTTCCATGGTAGACTATACCTCTAAAGTGATGCAATGCTCTAGAGTAATTAACATAAATTGATAGAAAAATGATTCAATTTACAAAAATGTGTTTTATGGATAGCTGATTTTAGGGTTACAAAAACCTAGGGTGATATCCTACCTCTGGCACACAGGAGGGACATCATTTAACCTCTTAGTGTCACAGACAATATGCTAAGAAGATATGTAAAAGAACAGTTGTCTATCTACATTGGTAGAAGGAATTTTCTAGCTCAAAGTTCCCTCTATTACCAATAAACCACATCTTTTTTTTTTACATGCATATTTTACATGCAACCCAGATAAGACTGTAGACTTCTGTATACTTCATATAATTATAAAACATCTGTAAAATTGTGTTTAAAAAAAAAAAGGCCAAAGCCTCCCACTGTACTGGGGCTAGTTACTCTGACCCATATTTTGCCACTGGACTCAGAAGGCTCCAGAGTTAAATCCAATTCACTCACAAGTGATAACATTACCTTCCTGATGTTACAATTCTCTTAAGAGAATGAAGGACAAGTAACAACTCATTCAGGAGTTAGTCTCAGGCAGCAGCACAGAAGTGACTAGTGCTGAATTGTGATAAGTAGATTAAAAGAGATTAAAGAAGATGAAGCCACCTATATTTATTCAAAACAAAATAAAAACATGTGTTGATAAGAAAGGCTTGAAGAAGTCAAATACCAAGAAAGATATTTTCAGTAAGAAAAATTCTTGTCAGTATTAAAACAAAGATTATGGGCCAAGGTAATTAGAGAAATACAAAAATATTAATAGTGACATAAATAACTATTAATCAATCTATAGGGACAAAATGCAAATCAGACTAATAAAACTTAAGAGAGCTGCTAGTTAGTCTCTTTCTCTCCCAAAATTATTTTGCTTTTATTTTGTGTATATTTATTATAAAAATCTTATCCCCAATGTAAGATCTTGCTGAACAAAGACATTCTTTTTTGTCTTTAGATACCTATCACAAAGCAGATCTTTAATAAATGCTTTTCAATTAATCAAGAGGGTGTTCAATGGGATATCTATCAATGTTAAGACTAATTTGTTTAAATTGTTTAATTTATTATTATTTAAATGTGGATAAATGGCAAATTACCTTTGCATGTTATAAAAGATGGGCTGAATAATTTAACAGCAAAAGCAAAACAGCAAAAGTTAGCATAGATAAATCCAGATTAACTATTGATGAGAAATGCAAATTAAGACAACTCTGAGGTACCACTACACACCTGTCAGATTGGCTAAAATGACAGGAATGATAATGACGAATGTTGGAGAGGATGAGGGAAAACTGGGACACTGATACATTGTTGATGGAACTGTGAACGGATCCAACCATTCTCCAACCATTCCGGAGAGCAATTTGGAACTATGCTCAAAAAGTTATCATACTGTGCATACCCTTTGACCCAGCAGTGTTTCTATTGGGCTTATATCCCAAAGAGATCTTAAAGGAAGGAAAGGGCCCCACATGTACAAGATTGTTTGTGGCAGGCCTTTTTGTAGTGAAACTGGAAGCTGAATGAATGCCCATCAATTAGAGAATGGCTGAATAAATTATGGTATATGAATGTTAATGGAATATTATTGTTCTAGACAATTTTCAGATGATGAAATTAAAACTATAGTCATATGAAAAGTTGCTCCAAATCACTATTGATCAGAGAAATGCAAATTAAGACAACTCTGAGGTACCACTACACACCTGTCAGATTGGCTAAAATGACAGGAAAGGATAATGACAGGTGTTGGAGGGGACGTGGGAAGGCTGGGACACTGATGCATTGTTGGTGGAGCTGTGAACAGATCCAACCATTCTGGAGAGCAATCTGGAACTATGCTCAAAAAGTTATCAAACTGGGCACACCCTTTGATCCAGCAGTGTTTCTATTGGGCTTATATCCCAAAGAGATCTTAAAGGAAGGAAAGGGCCCCACATGTACAAGAATGATTGTGGCAGCCCTTTTTGTAGTGGCTAGAAACTGGAAACTGAATGGATGCCCATCAATTGGAGAATGGCTGAATAAATTATGGTATATGAATGTTATGGAATATTATTGTTCTATGAGAAATGACCAGCAGGACAATTTCAGAGAGGCCTGGAGAGACTTGCATGAACTGATGCTGAGTGAAATGAGCAGAACCAGGAGATCATTTTTCACGGCAACAACAAGACTATATGATGATCAATTGTGATGGACATGGCTCTCTTCAACAATGAAATGTTTCAAACCAGTTCCAATTGTTCAGTGAAGAAAGCCATATACAACAAGCGAGAGGGATGTGAAATGTGGACCACAACATATCATTTTCATGCTCTCTATTGATGTTTGCTTGTATTGTGCTTCCTTTATCTGATTATTCTTTCTTGTAGATACAATTTCTCCTGCACAAAAATGATGTGTGGAAATAAGTATACATATATTCGATTTCTTAAGTATTTTAACATAATTAACATGTATTGGGATACCCTGCCATCTAGGGGAGGGATGGGGAGGAGGGAAAAATTTGTAACAGAAAGCTTTGTAAGGGTTAATGTTGAAGAATTACGCATACATATGTTTTACAAATAAAAAGTATTAATAAAAAACAGGAATATTATTGTTCTATAAGAAACAACCAGCAGGATGATTTCAGAGAGGCTTGGAGAGACTTGCATGAACTGATGCTGAGCAAAACGAGCAGAACCAGGAAATCATTATACATAGCAACAACAATACCATATGATGATCAATTCTGATGGACATGGCTCTCTTCAACAATGAAATGTTTCAAACCAGTTCCAATTGTTCAGTGAAGAAAGCCATATACACCCAGAGAAAGGGATGTGAAACGTGGAACACAATATAACATTTTCATGCTCTCTATTGATGTTTGCTTCCTTTGTGTTTCCTTTTTGATTTTTTTTTCTTGTAGATATGACTTTTCTTGCACAACAATGGTAAGTGTGGAAATATGTATACATATATTCGATTTGTCACGTATTTTAACATAATTAACATGTAGTGGATTTCCTGCCATCTGGGGACTAGGGGGGAAAATTTGTAACAGAAAGCTTTGTAAGGGTCAATGTTGAAGAATTACCCATACACATGTTTTGCAAATAAAAAGCTTTAATAAAAAGACAAATCCAGATTAGCGTGGAGAAACCAGTGATGCAGCAAAAAGAAATTTCCATGTACTTAGGGGATTTGAAACATATAAAGAATTTGGAACTACTCCTAAAAGGCTATAAAACTCTTCATGCCCTATAAACCAGCAGTGCCACTACTTGGTCTATATCCCAAAGAAATCATAGAGAAGTCATATGTGCCAAAATATGTGTAGCAGCTCTTTTTGTGATGATAAAAAATTGGAAAATATATGTCCATCAATTGAGGAATGGCTGAATAAGTTATGGTATGTGAAAGTAATAGAATATATATATATATATATATATATATTTGCTTTTTGCTGAGGCAATAGAGGTTAAGTGACTTGCCCAGAGTCACACAGCTAGGGAATGTTAAGTGTCTGAGACCATATTTGAACTCAGGTCCTCCTGACTTCAGGGCTGGTGCTCTATCCACTGCTCCACCTAACTGCCCAGTAATGGATTATTATACTCTATAAAAATGATAAACAGCAGTGATACAAGGCAATCTCAACAATCTCATCTGCATCCAGAGAGAGAATTATGGAGACTGAATGTAAATCCACAGATGCTATGTTCACTTTTTTTCCTTTTTCTTCTGTTTTTTTTTTCCTCATTTTTTTCCCCTTTTATTCTGATTTTTCCCTCCCAACGTGATTCATAAAGAAATATGTATTGTGAAAATTAATGTACATGATCAGAAAAAAATAAAGCAATTTTTAAAAAAATTAAAAATCAAAGATGAACAAGCTGATTTTAGGAAGGCCTAGAAAGATTTACATGAACTGATGTTGAGCAAAACAAGGAAAACCCAGGAATACATTGTACATGGTAATATCAAGATTGTAGGATGATCAATTATGACAGACTTGGTTCTTCTCAGCAGTTCAGTGATCCAAGGCAATCACAATAATCTTTGGACAGAAAACACCATCCACATGCAGAGGGAGAACTATGGAGATCAAATGTAAATCAACACATGCTATGTTCACTTTCTTTTTCTTCTATTTTATTTTTCTTTGATGATTTTCCTCTTTTGTTTTGATTTTTCTCTCCTAACATGATTCATAAAGAAATATGGTTAAAAAAAGTGCATGTATAAACCAAAAAAATTTATTTAAAAAACTGAAAAAGAAGAAACATATAGGGAGAATATATTATAACAAAACTGCCATGAAGAGTCTGTCTGGGACAATAACCTACTATGAATCCTATTCAGCTTTTAAATTATTGAGTTATGAAATTTTTGCTTTCCCTAGCCTACATTTCTTCTTCGTGAAGGATAATGCAAAACTCCTTTCTCTTTCTGATTCTCTGAGCCTTAGGCAGGTATAGGGCTTTCCTATCTTTCACAGAGAGTTGGAAGAAAAATGATTACTACCTCTGCCTGTAAGGAAACGGTTTATGTCTGTTTAATTTTAAAACTGAAGTGATCAATATGTTGTACATCTAAATAAATGGGTACAGAGAAAGAAGAAACTAAGTAAGTTCTTACAAAGGATAGAAGCCAGAGCCAATATAATTATAACAATTGTCTTATATCCCTTTGACAAAAACTTGGAAAATTGTAGTTTCAAGAGATAAATTAAGAACTTTACTGCCTAATACTAAAGTAATAGATGTATATCACTGCTGACATTATTTCAGGTTTTGCCCACCATCTAGTGGCTAGGGAGAATATCACAGCTCATTAAAAGCTAAGATGCACTACTGTGTGGCCCAATGACACAGTTCAAAAAAGTGGCATTTAGTGGCTACCCAAAATATAACATTGTTTTATTTCAAAGACTATTTAACTGCCATGGTCTTTGCCACAAAATAACTGACGTCACCTCTTCTATTCCATCCCCACCTCTGTTCCAATCTTCTCTTAGAATCCCCAGCTTCAAGGCTTAGCATGTGTCATGCTCCTAGTTCGAGATTTTCCTGATGTCCTTCTACTTTGTGCTTTCTCTCTCCTGCCCAAATTATCTTGTACAAATTTTTCTATCTTGGAAATTTATTCATCCTGATATCCATAGAAGAATCCATGAAATATGGTCTTTATTTTCATTTTTTTCTTTGAGTTTCCAGTGTCAAGCACTGCAACTTATATAAAGAGAATGGGGAATTCTTTATGTGATTGAAGGATGAAGACAGAAAAAGCAGAAGGTGATGTAAGATGAGGAGGAAGGAAGAAGAAGCTCTTGGCAAATTGCCTCATATTTTCAGGCAAAGTTCTCAGCTTTTAAGGTAGAGGAGAGGAAGAAGTATGGGAAGTATGAGGAAGAATGAAAAGGTGTAGAAAAGTTGATCTGGCAAGAAAAACAGTGAGTTGATTAAAAGATTTCAAAAGATTATCTTGTAGCAGTGGGGACCAGTTGAGATTATACAACAAATTTGTAGTGGATCCAGCCAATAAAATCTTGTGAATTTCTCTAGCATGATTAGCAGTGAAGGGAGTTGTTGGTCGGAGTGTCCTTGGTTTGAGGTTTGGCAGGGCAAAATTGATGACAGAGAAGGGGAAGTTGAAGGGAAGCAGATAGACAGGATTAGAAGTTATGGTAAGGACAAAGAACAGGATTCTGGGTGGCAAGGAAAGAGAACATGGAGGACAAACACTGGGATTAGATAAGGACTTTCTGAGATCATAAACAGCACAGTGGAGCCCTTTTGGGAAACAGCTAATTCAAAACATATTTCAAAACTATGACCCATCCCTGTGTGTACCTGAGGAGAAACACAGTAAAGTAGATTGTGGGAAATGAGCAAATTGAGAAATTGGTAAGCATGTTTCAGGGAGTATTATTCTGAAGTTCCCCTAATATTGAAGATAGGAGTTTGAAACGAGAGAGGATGTGAGCTAGATGCTGAACTCATAGAACAAAGAAGAGGAGTGTCCTGGAGGTCATTAGATAACAGCAACCAGAATTTTGACTGGATCTTAGAAAGTAATTAAGTGAATTTCAGAGTAGAGGTTACTGAGTGAATAATCTGAAAGTGACAAAAGAGAACAAGGAATATTCCAACCAATTAGTAAAGGGATAAATAAAAATGTTGGAAAGGGTGGACAAGGAGATTGTTATCAAAATAGAAACACATCTCATTGAGAGACAGAAGATGGCAGGAGTAGGAAAGGAAAATATTTAAGAAGAGAACAAGTTTATTGCTTCCAGAGCAGAGCAAATATTCCAGAGAACAGAATGGAAGGGATGGGTAGCTTTACTGAGGCAGGGAACTAGATAGAGGGGGGAGTAGGGAAAGGGAGAGATAGAGGATAGTGTATTTGTAACTGCAAATGGAAATTCAGAAGCAGTACTATGAAAAGAGTATGTTAATCTCTGCTGAATAAATTTTAAAAGGTTTTTAACAGAAAGGTTCCACCTGAGGGTGGTATCAATTAGAGCAGGAATATCAATTAGTCCAGGTAAGAAATTCAAAGAAAAAAGAAGAAGGCATATCAAGTGATACAAAGCACAGAAAGCAGATCCATGAAAATAATATTACAATCACTAACAATGGAAAAGAAAATAGTACTGAAGCCAATTTAATACAAGTTTAATGGAACAGAAAATCTTCATTTCAGAGACTGGAGAATAAAAACCACATACTGCTAGTGAAGAGGAAGAATATAAGATTAGCATTGCATATATGGTTGCTTTGTTGATCGAAAATAATTTTTACTAAATTAATTTATTAAAATAATTTTCCCCTTATAAAGGAGAATTCATTGGGTCAAGGAAGCATACTGGGCAAAATTTATGTTTAAAAAATGGCATCAATTTTTTTAATGGATATAAGGCAAAGAGCGCAGATGAGCTAAGAAAATCTGAACCAGAATGTTGTCAGTCAAACTAGAAATAATGGAATGGATATAAAAGCACCCAGGAAAGCAGGAAATATTGCTCTTTTTTTTTTTTTTAAATAAAGCTTTTTATTTGCAAAACATATGAGTGACTTTTCAACATTGACCTTTGCAAAAAAAAAAA